>CM062804.1:174440384-174670067 GCA_031772625.1 Pinus tabuliformis | reverse complement strand
CTTTTCTACCAGTCTTAAATTGCTATATTTGATCCACGAGTTGCAGTAGTCGGCGTGACCTCATCACCAGTGGCAATGCCATAGACATTTTGTCCCTCAAGCAGATTTTTGAGCTTAAACTTCCAATTGGTGTAATTGGAACCATCAAGCTTATTACTCTCATTGAGATAAGATTCAACAATTTTATTATTCATCTTGAATGAATTAAAAATTTCACCAATTTATAAACAACTTCAATATTAAAAGATAAACTGCAAAATGCCAAATCCACAACAAAAATAAGAGCCAAGATCTCCCTTTTTTTCAATTTCCCACATTTTTCAAATGAAGAACTCCTCTTATTCACTCCAATTGCCTGCAAAAAACAAATGGCAATCTACAATTTCACTCCAAATCTCCTCAATGCATGGTCAACTAGCCCCCCATTGCTTTGCCTCAAGATATTATGCGAGCACCGATATCCTCACGATCCACAGGCTGCTGCAACACAATAAAAGTGCAACCTCCTCCATAGCCTCCAATATCTGCATGGCCTCAAGCAGTCATGCTATGCGCATTCACCCAAGGAATCACCCAACAACACGATCCTTCCACACAATTTCCTCCACGCTAGCTGACAATTTTGATCTCCCTTTCTGTTTCGACCTCCTCAAATCTCCTCGACACATAACACAGGTGGCTTTCTAATCTTCCAGCTACAAATCTCATTGCAGCCTTCGGGCAGGTCTAGCCTCTTCACAGGTTAACAACTTCTCCCACATCTGTCTAGCAACATGCGTTGATTTACTAATTCTTCTCCACTGATTCGTTTATGGAAACTGTGGCCGCGGATGATGTGACCACCACGTGTTTAACTGTTTGGGCCTTCATGCAAGACTTCATAACATTAAGGGTTCCGTAGATCACTAGCTTGATCACATCATTCAGATGGATGAGGATCCCTTGGCAATCGACCCCAGCACGTGGCCTCCGTGGTAGTCCTCACCAGTTTCACACGCATCCAGCTTCTTCAATGGTTGAAGTTGCAAAAAAAAATGCCTCCTTTTTAGGCAGCATTCCTTCCAAACCATGCAGCCTCCTTCTCACACAGTCACGCAGACTCTCCCACACAGTCACGCACAAAGCCTCCCACACAGGCTATTCCACGACCATCACGAACACGCAAGCCTCTTATTTTGTTTCCATGATTAGTGCCCTTATCCACCAGGGAGTCATGAAGGTTTTCACAACTATTCAACACGGAGTCGCGACATTGTGCCCAAATTTTAAATTGAATTATGTGCTAAGTGTCACAGTGTGATCGTCACGTTTTTCCACCTAAACTGTGCCACTATTTCACCTCAGTCACACCCTTCACTCAGCATACGGGATCGACAGCCCTGCAGCTCTGATACCATGTTAAGAGTACCACAAAGAAGAGATGAAATGACAATCCAACACAAGAGAAGCTCACAGGTGCGGATCACCAGGAGCTACCTCAAGAAAAATGCCACACTCGGCTTCACATTAATCTTCAATATTAAATAGATACAATTTTTTAGCGACAACAAATCATATCCGAGGAGATTAGGAACCGAATAACTATAGAAAGTAAAACTTACAATTACTTAACAACAACAACCTATTCTCCATTAATTCTAACACCATAGGCATCGTAATATCCAGGCAAACATGCATGCCTTGAAATGTAGATGCTCGAAAGCTTCTATATGTTTATATCCATCACCACTTCCATGTTGCTTTAGCATTGTCTTCCATTTCCGTTCTTATGCCATTCTTAAAAGTTTTCGACCATTCCTAGTATGTTGGTTTATATTATATAAATCTTTCCTAATTTATATACTAGGAAGATAGTGCTAAACAAATTTAATGGTCAAAGGTTATTAGAACATGGGACAACATCACATTTATTGAAGAAAATCCTCACTGTAAATTGCTTTGTTGAATGGCTTCAAGGATCTCTATATCATATGATAAACTGGTGGTCACTGACTGACATGGATGGACATGAAAGAATGTTGTTTGATATAAGACTTATTTTTTGAGTGATTTGGCCCATGGGCAAGGCACACCATAGACATTTTCTGATAGACTAGGTGCACCATATATCTTGGCAGGTCAGGTTAGATGTTTATATCAAGAGAAGCTTTGAAGGGAGATTAGTGGTGAAATACAAGGAGGATTTATGCAAACAACATCATCTATATACATGCACTACACATGGCAAAGAATATTGGTATATAGAACTCGATTGGATTGCGTGGACTACATTTGCATCAAAGGTGTTTGAGAAGATCATATTTAGGGGATGAAATGGATAGAAAATGTGCATTCCAACATAAGTATTTTGAGGGTTCAATCATGGAATGCACTCTTTTGGTACACATGGACTAGGAACAAATCCACCAAATGTATTGGTGCACTTGGGAGTAGTTGGATAGACTTGGTTGGACATAGATTAGGTATATTTAGCCCAAATGGAATTTTATAGAGTCAGGTTGAGTTGGATGGACTTGGGCTAATTTAGGAAAATTAGGACAAATTAGGCTAAGTTGGATGGACTTAGATGGAGTTGAAGACACTCAAACGAGTTAGGCGAGCTTGGGTTAAGATGGATGTACATGGGTAGATTGAAACAATTTGGACACATAAGGAAAAAATGGGCCAACTTAGGTGGATTCGGGCACATTGCTGGGCACAATTATAGAAACACTTGTTGACCATGGACAATCGGTAGACAAGTCACAAAAAGGAAACAAGTCAATATATGGCACTTGGGTCCCTTTCAAAACGAATTTGTTTGAAAGTGAATGGGATGTATTATATAAAATAATATACCTAAAATGTGATAAGACAAGAAGTGATTGGTCATTTACCAAGAGCGTAAAGGCACTCTCCAATAATGTTATTTTTATTATTAGGAATAATAGGGTGAATTGCATTCACTAAGTAAGAAGAAGAATAATACACACACCATAAAATATAGTCCTGTGACATAGCTCATGCATAGGCACTATGCATGACATAGAATATTGATAGCTATAACTTGATTGGCTTGGATGTTTGGACTACATTTGGATCAATAGAGTTAGGTGGTGCATATCTAGGAGATGCAATTTACTATCATAGTTTGAGTTTTGAGACTAAAGTTTTAGGGACTTGAATTAGTTGCTTGAGGTTTTTTCCTTGAAACTTTTTTAAAGAGCTGACAATTAATTTGTCAATGCTGATTTAAAAAATAAATATGGAAATCACTGATAAATCAAATGACAATGGTATGGTCCATATGTGAAAACAAAGGTACTAGAAAATAATTTGTCAACACTAGCCTATTGCTCAGCGACAACTGGCACTGATAAATCAAACGTCAATGACAAGATTCGATAATTGATGTAGAGTAATCGGTTGATAGTTGACATGATTTCTTCCCTAGCTACGATGTCTAGTCATCATGAATTAGTTACAGGTGAGTGATGAGTATTATGATTAATGCATAAGTCATATGTTTCATTGTCATTTCAACCAAATGACTAACATATCAGTGTCCTTTTGGCATAGGTGGAATTATATGTTTTCTTCATGGTTCATGTATTTTTTTCCATTTCAAAGATTTTCTCCATTGTTTCAACGTCAACTATAGATTTTAAGGATTACCATTAGAGACCATGGGGAAAGGTGATCACTTCCAGAAAGGAGAACTAGGAGGCGTTGAGATTCTTGAAGTCATCCCAAAAATTCGGGAGAAATTTCAGTAGACAGGATGGGAATAATTCTCTTTAGATGTGATGGTTATCATGAGGGAGTAGCCCAAGATTTTGCAGAAGAGTTTCATGGGCAGAATCTTAACATTGCTAACATTTATTTCCTAGTGATAGAGCACGTTATTTTTTAGGAAACAAGCCTCCCTAATAATGGAGACTTATGGTTTAAGAACCAAATGCTCATAGGGATTAACATTCCATTTTTCCTCAAATACGAGCATAGAGATGAATCCAAGCGGTTATGTGTACATAGGTATTGGATCAAAAATTAGTGGAATGAGACTTTGAACATTATAAAAAGATAGTTTACCTTTGAAGGGAACTACCATAGAATGGGTTTGTACCACTTCAAATTTCTGACACACATTTCTGGGAAAGTATGTATAAATATGCCTTATTTTTTATTAAGGAGCTTGAGGAAAATGTTTGCTAAGGTTTGAGATAGGCCAAAATCTTGTATTTTTCATAAATCTTTGATTAAATTGTTGGTGGTTGATTATTTAAAGAAAATAAATAGAAGCAGGGAACATTTTGTTTGCTGGGGAGGCTTCATTGAGATAGTATACCCTAACCCTAAAAGGAACAAATGAAGGAGACATAAGGGTGTTGTGAAAATTAGGAAAGCCTTAGGGGAATCCTCCTCCATTCAAAGAAGGAAGGGAATGGTTTAACCTCCTGAAATACCTTGCCCTTTGCCTACATTAAAAAAAACTTATAGTAGGAAAGGCAAAAAAGTTGTGAAAGAGAGAACCTTGTATTATCCCCAGGAACCAGAACAAGCCAAGACGATAGACCCTCTAGAGAAAATTCCTATAGATGAAATAGTTAAGGTTACAGAGGAAGGACCTACTAAAACATGGTATTGTAAGTTTGACACAGTGCATAAGAAAAGGGAAAATGAACCTACCCTAGTTGAAATCTATGGGATTTGAAAGCCCCATAGTAGGCTGATAAATAAGCTTAGGCTCGAATTTAGACTGAAACAAAATATTTGTAAATCAATTTATTAATTTAGATGATTCACCATTAAAGGGTATGGTGATAGATAAGGAAAGTTCTTCTAATTCAAAGAAGAAGAAGCAGTGCCCCAAGGCCAAGGCTAGAAAAACCAAGAAGGTGAAAACAAATCTAATAGATGGGGTGGACCTTCTACTTATGGTAGCAGGGGAACTTAAATGATATTTTTTGAAACACACTACCAGTTAATTTGTGAGTGTTCCTTTTTGACACGTTGTCATAGAGCATTGACAATTATTTTGTTAGTGTTAGTCTGTTTCGTTGAGTATTGATAATTATTTTGTTAGCCCTAGTTTTTCTCTTATTTGGAAGCGAACTACAGGACTACCTGTCAATATATGATGCCAATTATTTTGTGAGCGCTGAGATATTTTGCATGATTTTGGCAATGAAAAAAAAATATATTTTTTTTTAAAGTTATCTGCAGCATGCATTCACGGAGTTGATATCATTCTTGAGGATATGATCAAGGGCCAAAGGACATGGTGTATTTCAAGCATAGTGATAAATATTTGAGCAAGAGTTTGTGGCATGGGACATAGGATTACCATATTTTATGGTAGAATTTTAGTTACCTATTTTTATTCCTTTTCTTTAGTATGCTATCGGCTATAACTCCACTTTATTTGCACATAGTTTATCATGTATAACGTATTAAAGAGATGACGCATTAATTATTTTGTATATGAATATTAGATTTATCATATGAAATAGGATATATTTTCTAAAAATAGTTGGCAATTAATTTCTCTGAGAATCATGGATTTAGTTTGTAAGTAGTTCTCTATAAATTTATTCCAAAAGACAAAATAGTGGTTGGAATTTTTGGAAAAAAACCTTTTGTATTGCCTATATTTTGACACCAATATATTTCACTATAAATGTTCTTATGTGCCCAGTTTCTAGAGATTGATGTATAAATTATTTCCTACCTATTTCTACCGTGTTTAATTTCTCATTAGCCACATATTTTCAACATCAGTGTTTAGTATTTAGATAAAGTTGCATGAATTAACATTCAAGTCAAATTGATCATATTCATATTATTCGAATTCTTAAGTGTTTTTTCAGCTTAATATCACTAAAAAATCTCAGTGCTCTCGTTTGATGTTTATCTTCTTTAATCTTCTACATACCTTGATGACAACTTGTCAAAGGAATCATGAGTTATCTTACCTTTGTTTATAGTTTTTCATGTAATTTGTGTTTAGGAGGTATTTCTCTCTTATCAAATACTCCATGCCAAATGGTCTCTTTTCGATCTTTTCCAAACCAAATTCATTTCCAACAAACCAAATCTGACAAATGAGCTTAATGACCTCCTAATAAAGTGACCTTGGGTGGTGGTTTAAGGAGAAATCACTCTCAATATTCAAGGGAAAAATTTCAATCTCAAGGTAGTTTGAAGGTTTCCTTTGTCAGTTTCCACCCATAACCAAGGAAAAGTTTTGAGTATAACATCTTAGCGTTGTTACCAAGGACGAAAGTTAAATCATCCCTGGGAAAGAATGATAAAGATCCAGATATGATTGTTGATGGTAAATGAGGATCGGAAAAAATCCAGTTGTGCTTCACCTAGCAACTCCACTGTTTGAAAGGTGAGTCCACTGGGGAGTTCTAGTTGATAAGGTAGTTAACGCTAGGCAACATCCTGATGCTAACCCACCAAAGCCCTTTTCAAGTCTAGAGAAGCTTTTCATAAAGAAAATATCAGTAGAAGAATCATGTATTGTTCCTTTAGGAAGATATTTTTCTTTACCTAAAGAGGCTAAATCTATAGAAGATATCTAATTTGACATTAAGTTTGAGAAAAATTTGTTCATGTCAACTTCAAAATCTTATCTCTCAGATACTTTATTTGATCAAACAAAATTTAAGGCCTATACTCCAAGCTTTTCCTCTCAAAGATTAAGTTTATCACCACAAGACCAAGAGATTTGGCTCTAGTTTGAAAAATTAGAATATCTAGTTTACGAGCTCCATCTCGCTATATCCAAGTCTACTACTTTCCTATTTTGTATTCCACCATTTTCTCCTCCATATGACTCTATTACATTCTACAACCTTATTTCATGAATTTCTACCACATCAGTTTTTGTTCCATTTTCATCTACTATTAAAATCCCTAGAATTGTAGTTACCTCAACTTCATTTGAAATAGGTATGGCTGTTAGATATGCCCCTTTTTCTCTACTAGGTCAATTTCATAACCTCCCTCATAATTATGGCCAACGCTTAATTCAATTTGATGTACAATGAGGTTTTAGTGCTCAACAACATTTGGATAAGTTGAATGAATTTATAGCTCATGAAGAAGTGGATGATGATGATGTCAACAAGAGGCTATTTGCACAAAATGTCTCAGGAGAAGTGAAAAAATGGTTCAGAGGACAACCAATAGGAAGTATTACAAATTTTTAATAGTTTGAGTGGCTTTTTCTTGCAAGATGGGAAGATAATAAAAATCATTTGTAGGTCTTGGCTGAATATGATCATTTTAAGAGAAACCATGGTGAAACAATGCAACAATTTTCTACTAGGTTTAATAAGGTATATAATGTGATTCCATCTGATATTAATCCCCCACCTGGACTAGCTCTAATCCATTATCTAGATGCATTTGATGCCGAGTTTTCCTTTATGTTAAGAGAGGATTTTTTCTACACTTGTAGACATGAAAAATTATTCCATAGGAGTATAAACTAATTTGTTGGCCAAAAAGGAGAAAATGAGGACTAAAAGGAAATTTATTAAGGATGAACCCTCATCTTCAATAGATACCAATTTTTATCTCATGCTATAAACACTGGAAAAAAATGGTTGATAAGTTAACTCCTCCCAGGGATGAGCCTCAACCCCAATTCTGAAATCCCAATTTCAGAAGACCTAAAGGCTCTGAATTTTGTCAAAGAGATTGGAAAGGCCATGAATATCAGCAGGCAATGAGGCCTCCTTTATCATAGAATTTTGTTGATGAAGAAAATGTAGAAGAAGTTGAAGAAGAATTAAATTGTCTTGATGAGGATGATACCCAAGTATAATTAACTAAAGAAGAGCATGATCAATCAACTTAGCTACCACAAGAAAAGAATATCCTGCAATTAATGGTTGAATCATAGGTATTTCAAGAAGGCTACATCGACATTGTTGCTGATTTTCACAGACAATATTATCTCTGAGGAAAAATTCTCATAGAAAAACATCATCGAGTCAAGCACCCAACAGAGCATCCATAAGAAAATCCAAAAAGAGGTATAACTAAGAAAGTTGGTGAAGCTAAGAAGGATGAAAAGGAATTAGAAACGGTTCAATTGCCATTTAGCTTAGAGAATGAAATTGGTAAGATTAAAAACCCAATCCCATTGTTTAAGTCATTGAAGAATGTGTAGTATAAGAACGAATCATTAAAATCATTAATAGATCAAAGGAAGGTGAATCATGAAATATTATGATCCAGATTTAAATAGGAACACAATAAATTACAGAGATAACCATAAACAAAGAGATGTAGTAGAAATAATACTTCATTTCATTGATGCAAAATACTGAAATATGCTTACAAACATAAGTGGAAATAAACCAGTGAGGGCGATGGTAGCTTATCTCGAAGAAGATATGTGGAAACTACATGCCTCTGAACTGTGTTAAAATGAGGCTCGAGGGCCTATTCATTGTTGAGAAACAATGGAAAACCCTAAACATCCAAAAACCAAACCCTAGAAGATGAAACGCCAAACTGTGGGCCCGGTTTGGGTAAATTGGTACATCGACTTCCCGGGGTCATATCTTTGGCATCTGATCTTCGTTTGACGTGTACAATAGCTTGTTAGAAATATGTATCTGAGCACTATAACTTTGGGAAGAGAAACATCAATGTGTGGCCCATGTTGCTCCCAGCTTTCCCAAAAAACATCGTTTAGGACCTCAAAATGGCTCTAGAAGTTCAGGACCCGAAAAAACTAATAAAAATAGTAAATGGTAATACAATTAAAAAAATTGAAAAACTGAAAGAGACAATTGTGGGGGTCCAAGTGGGATAGGTGGGTGACCACCAACATCCACCTAGATCATTCCTACCCCCTTACAAAGCAATGGTCCCCATTGTGTTGAGTTCCTCCATCTACTGAACTTGGTCCCTAGTGAGTTTTTCTGCAATCTCTGATGTGTTCAGTAATGGTGGGAATCATGGTCGAGGGTCTTCCATATTGAACTCTTGGTGCAAGCGAAGGAATGAAGGAATGTTGTGCTCCAAATCATTGTTTCCCACTGCCTTGGTAATGCTGTAAGGACCATGTTGAAGTGGTCTAAGCTTCTGATGGGCTCTTGTAAGGCGTTCTTTCTGTAGATGCAACCAAACTTTGTCGCGCACCTGAAACTCATGTGGTACCCCTGTGGGTGACAAGAAGTTGTTCCTGTGTTCGATCATGACCATATCCCTTTGATGCTACTGCTGTGTGGAGGAACCCTTCGCGAGGGTCATGGATGTGGAAATGATATTCCCCTTACTTTGGGAGTGAACCAGACATAAAATATATTTCCTAGTCTGTGAGATGAGCATGTTGCCTTTCTTAGCAGCAATCAAAGAGGTGATGGTAGGTGGGGCTACCTCTGATATCTTGTATAATGAATTACAAAAAGAAATAATAATAGCATGAGGCCTTGACTCATACACAACATGTCGCCTCCACAAGTATGGTTGGACTAATAATACATCAGAAACATCAAGATGTGTAACATCACAGAATACCTCGTCTGTGAAGGGTTTGATGTTGTAGGGAAGGTGGCACTACTAGTGAAATCAAAGATCTCGTCCTTGATGAAGCCACCCAATACTGTACACCTGTGGGTGTGGTGTAGTTAGTAGGCCCAACTGCTTCACGACCTCTACTGAAATGAGGTTCTTTTGGCTGCCACTGTCTACAATGAATTGCAACAGCGAACCCTTCACCGACATCTGTGAATGGAAAATATGCTCCCCCTCCTCTGGATCTTCGGGCTCATTCTTTTGGATCTTTGTGGTGGAAAAAATGGTGTTGGGCTCCACATCAATGATCAACTTCCCTTTTCCATTCCCCTTGTCAAGTTCTGACTCAGAGTCGAAATATGCATCTGATTCTGAAGCCTTCAACTCGGACACCAGTGACTCCTTGGTCTGACACTCACTTGTGTTGTGAGTGGGGCCCTTATGGAACTCACACCACCTTCATGTGTCCTTCTTCAACTTCATGGTGTTGTTCTTTTCTTGTGGCTCTGACGAGTTGTCTTGGGTCACCTTGCCTTTTCTTTTTCCTTTGGTCTTCAGATTCACACATCCAAAGTATCGCTTCTTTTGTTTGAACTTTTGCTCGATTTTGACAGCGTATCAGTACGCCGTGTCGAGCGAGGAGATGTTTAGGAACTACATGTCTTCCTGAATGTATCTATGTAGGCAACTGCGGTATTTGAGTACCAAATGTAACTCATAATATTTGATACCCAACTGTGTGTGAAGGGTATGAAAAATGTTGGTGAATTCCAACACATCTTTGTCCAGTGTGGTCCACTTTATGTATTTGTCCTCATAGCTTCTGACAGGGTAGTACTGCTCCTTGATGGCATCCCAGAATGAATTCCAAGTGGGTGCGGCTGAAAATAGTGAGTCCATACTTTCATCCTTTTGCTCATAGTAGGTTTCTCACTAGTCCTTGATGTAGGGGGCTGCTTTGAGAAGAGAAAAAATAATCTTTTCCTGACTAGAAAAATCATGAACAGAAAAATAACCCTCTAGCATATTTAACCATTTATCTACGACATCTGTGTCTATCTGAACCTCGAATATGTGGATTTCAAAATTAACTTGTACCTTAAGCGGTGTGGCATTTCCAGAGTAACTGTTGGAAGCCAATGCGTCGCCTCTGGGTAGCCGCTGAAGGATCTGGGAAAAGTTGTCCATCATCGCATTCCTTTGTCCCTCGGGGGCTTCTTCGAGCAAGATTTTGATAGGATCTCTTGCCCCCTCGTCCTTCTTCTCATTCGCCATGAGAGGCCGTCAGGATTTGCAGGGCTAGTCTTGCAAAGGTTCGACCAGTTCAAGCCCTAACTCCTTATATCCCAACCTCGTTGGGGACATGCAAAGAAAAATAGAGAAAAAAAGTAGACCGCTCTGATACCACTGATCCAGATTTAAATAGGAAGGCAAAAAATTATAGAGATAACCATAAACATAGAGATGTAGTGGAAATAATACTTCATTTCATTAATGTAAAATACTGAAATATGCTTACAAAAAAAAGTGGAAATAAACCAGCTATGGCGATGGTAGCTTATCTCTGAGAAGAGATGTGGTGGCTACATGCCTCTGAATTATGTTACAATGAGGCTCGAAGGCCTATTTATTGTTGAAAAACAATGGAAAACCCTAAACATCCAAAAACCTAACCATAGAAGATGAAATGCTAAACTGTGGGCCCTGTTTGGGTAAATTGGTACATCAACTTCCCGTGGTCGTATCTTTGGCATTAGATCTTCCTTTGATAGGTACAATAGCTTGTTAGAAAGATCTATCTGAGGACTATAACTTTGAGAAGAGCAACATCAATCCACGACATGTGTTGCTCCCAATTTTGCCAAAAAACATCGTTTAGGGCCTCAAAACAGCTCCGAAAGTTTAGGACCCGAAAAAAACTGCAAAAAAGAGTAAATTGTGCTACAATTATAGAGACTGAAAAACTGAAAGAGACAGTTGTGCGGGTTCAAGTGGGATAGCTGGGTTGCCACCAACATCCACCTGGATCATATTTTTTTTTTTTTTCTAGGTAAAGTCTACTTCTATATTAAGGAAAGAAAAATATTTACATGGTTTACATCATCCGAGGAGGCCGAGGCCAGTCCTCTAACAGTAGCGACTGGAACTGACTATCGATCCGCTGAAACAGATTTACAAAACCTTGTCCATTTGGATTTTCCTTGGACAACAGACATTTTGAACATGGACAGACAAAAATACAGACACTGTTTACTTCATTGACTCTAACATTTAACAGGCTTACTGTATTGACCAGAGACATGCAGCCATGGTAAGGCTGAGAACTAGGACTGAAAAAAACAGAAATAGACACCAACAAAGACATTGACAACTTTGCAAAAGACTTAAGAAGAGCACCCGTGGAGGCTTAAGCTGGATGGCTGGGCGACGCTGGTGGCTTCCCCTTCTCTGAACTGGGCGAGTTGAGCCAGATGACGAGCTCATCGCCATTCTGAAGCTGCCCTTCCGAGCCAGGCTGAATGGAGTCATGGCCCTCTTCCTTGCCCAAAGCACAATTGAAAGGCGGCAGAATTTCTTGCACTGACGCAGCTTGAGCCGAGCCCTCCTGAGCCGGGACTTGCTGAGGCTGGACATTCTGCGTCATGGCATCCTGGGGACGGGGAGTACGATATACCATGCCATTCATGTCCCCCAGGAGTATGTCGCTGCCCTGGATGCTTGCAGAAGCAGGGGAGGATGAGGAGGGATCTCCAGGTGCCTCCTCCGAGAGATAGACCGAGAAATTGACAATCACATCTGACCGAATGAGTCTGCTGGGAATTCTGAGGCGGAATGTCTGGTATGTATCCTGCAAAACCAGAAACTCCTGCTCAGAACTGGAGGACGAGGGAGGCAGAGCGACCTAGATCATATTAATGCTCAATATTCTGGAATTTGTATTTTGTCCTCATGTAACTAAAGTGAATGATTATGTTCCTCCTTTTATATTAGCTTTGACATTTGTGAGATGATCCTTCATAATGCTATGTTGGACTCTGGAGCATCACAGAACTTGATGCCTAAGTCATTCATGGAAAATTTAAGTGTTGATTTCACTAGACCTTAGAGGATTTATTCTATTTTGAATCAAGAAAGGTTAAATGTTTGGGACTAATAAAGGACCTTGTGACACTCACCCAAATTCCATACTCCAACTCATGTTTTGATGTTGTTATCATGTTCACGGGTAGCCAAATTGCGGTGTACACTACAAATGGACATGACTTATGCATCTTTTCCAGTTTTCAGTGACCATAGAAGGTTGTACATAGAGATTTAGATGGCATATATGGTTAGCAATCAAAACCAGCTTGAAAATTACCATATTTATGCAATAGACACTATTATTGGTTCAGGGGTAGTATTTGGGTCTTTGATCCATATTGTAACAATCAATTAAACTCCCTCAAGTTGTATTTTAAATGCACCAACAACATTGCAAAGTATATTAGGCTCTCATTAGTGGATTGAATCTGGTAAGAGAACGTAAGGGAAAAATGATTTTTGTCTTCGAAGACTCTGAGTTGGTTGTGCATCAAGTTAATGGTACATATCAAACTAGACATATGAGCATGATTGCTTATAGAAATGAGGTATGGGACCTGTTTGATAATTTATTTTCAGAACATGAATTTTTTTTGCTTCTAATAGTAATTTGGGGGAAAATGGTATAACAAAATCCCCAGCTAATACTGCCAGTTCTTTTAAAATTCCTATTTATCCAAATGGGAAACATGAAGCAAATGTTAGACATAGGCTCTCTATCCCAAACAATATCAAGCATTGACATGTTTTTTATGACCAACAAATCAAAATATTTGTAGAAATGTCTCATGAGTTTGAAAGTACAACCCTTGATGTAGGGGAAGATGTTATAAAAGATTTGGATGTAGACTCAGATGATTTTATGAATACTATAGTTGGTTAGGATATTGTTTGGTTAAATAATAATCTAATTCCCAGAGGTTTGGTTCCTTTACAGAGGTTGTTTGACAGTAATGATGTTTTTGTTAAATCTAGGATTTTATCTATGGACATCGAGCTACAAGATTATAATTTGAGAACAGAAACAGATCATAGATTTGTCAAGGTTTCTAATTCTTTAAATGATGAGAAAAAACAACAATATGCAGAATTATTGAGATAATTTCCAGATGTGCTTTCCTGGAGATATGAAGATTTAAAGGTGTATGACAAGGCTATCATTCAACATACTATTCCACTCAAATTTAATGAGAAACCTTTCAAACAAAAGCTTAGAAGGATTAATCCAAGGTTGCTTCCATTAATTGAGAAGGAGGTGAAAAGGTTTCTTTATTCCATGATAATTGTGCCCAGAAGGTTTTCTCAATGGATTGCAAATTTGGTCACAGTCAAAAGGAAGAGTGGAGAAATTAGGTTGTGTGTATATTTTCAAAATCTGAATAAGGTTTCTTTGAAGGATAATTACCCCCTACCTAAAATGGAGGATATACTTCATAGTGTAGTTGGATTTGAGATTATTTATGTGCTAGATGGCTTTTAGGGCACAATAAAACCTTAGTGCATCCAAAATACCAAGATAAGATTGCTTTTACGTGGGGCACTTTCATGTACTCAAAGATGTCTTTTGGTTTAATCAACGTTGGTGCTACAATTCAGAGGGAAATGGAAATATAATTTGTTGAGGAAAAGGATAAGTTTGTTTTCATTAATTTGGATGGCATAACATTGTATTCTAAAACTAAAGTTGATAATTTAAAACACCTCAGAAAACTTTTTTCAAAATGCAGAAGATTTGTTATCTCTTTGAATCCAAAAAATTCAAATGTTACCATGAAGGAGGGAAAGTTGTTGGGGCGTATGGTTTCAAGAGATGGTATTATAATTGATCCAAAGAGAGTGAAAGCTATACAAAAATTCAACTTTCTAAAGAGTAAGAAGGAAATACAATCCTTTCTGGGTAAGGTGAGTTTTTTAAGCAGAATCATTCCTAATTTTAATGATATCTTAAAGATGATTACTAATATGTTGAAGAAAGAAAATTAAATTGAGTGGAAAACCTTGACGAAAGAATCTTTTGAAGGGACTAAAATTGCTCTCAATTAGGCTCATGTCCTAGTTAGCCCATACTTTTCAAAGAAATATTTAGTTTTCTCCTTTGCCTTTGATCATACAATTTCAGGGATTTTACTCCAAAACAATGCAAACGGTTATGAACAACCCATATACATTTTCAGCAAGGCATTAAGGGACTCTTAGGTGAAGTATGAAATTATAGAGAAACATACTTATTTGTTGGTAAAGACGCTAAAGGATTTTTGAGTTTATGTCCTGCATTCTCATAGTATTGCTTATCCTCCCAACAACATAGTCAAAGATATTTTGAGTCAGCTCGAAAGTGATGGTAGAAGGGGAAAGTGGATAAAAACGTTGTTGGAATATGACTTCAAAATCAAGCCAACCAAGTTGATCAAAAGTCAAGGTTTGGAAAAACTCATGACTAAAACAAATTGTGACACTCTTGGAATAAACTTTGTTTTAGAGCTCCCAGATGATGTTGATTGTAGAACAAATTTTCCAGTATATAAATAGTTCAAAATTTCTCCATGGTACAATGATGTTGTTAATGTACTACAAAATTTACAAGCTCCACCGAAAACAAGTAAAACTCGAGCCAGATTTATAATGCTTAAACATGTAAAATTTTGTATTATGGATGGATATTTGTTTTAGAAATACCCAAAAGATATACTCCTGAACTTTTCAGTTAAGGATGAAGAAAAACAAACAATAAAGGAGTTCCATCAGGGTGTATGTGGAGGCCATCATTATTGGAAGTCCACTATTAATAAGATTCTAAGAGCATGCTTTTATTTGCCTAGAGTTTTTTCAGATGTTTGAAAGGAGGTTGCAATCTATCATAAATGTCAAATCTTTGAAGAAAAGACCAAACTGCTATGTTTAACTTTAAAACCCATTTTTGTAGAGGCACCATTTCAACAATTGGGCCTTGATTTTATTGGAGAAATTCATCCAACATATTCAAGACAACATAAATGGATTCTAAGAAGGGTAAACTATTTCACAAAGTGGATTGATGCTATGACAATAAGGCAAGCTACTAATATTCTTATTATTCAGTTTCTAGAAAATATTCTTTCTATATTTCGTACCCCAAGAAGAATCATAAATGATAAATCATAAGATTTTGAATCTAAGAGAATAATTAAATTTTGTGATGAGTATAATATTCTTATTCATTCCACAACATATTACGCTTAAGGGAGTGGACTAGAAAAATATCCAATTAAGAGTTTTGTGAGGATCATTAGGAAATTGTTAGAAGATAACAAGAAATATTTGCATTTAAATCATAAATTTTCATTATGGGGAAACATGATCAATAGTAAGAAATCAATTGGGACTACACCTTTCCAACTGGTGTATGGTACAGAAGAAACCTTTCTAGGTTCACTTGGGATACCAGTCATGAATTTTTTTACAGGAACAAGAGGAGGAGCCTAATCATATTAAAAGAAGGATAAATCAACTTGTTGTGGTTTAGGAAATGACAGAGTGGGTTTATGATAAGGCTCAGATTTTTTAGGAAAGCATTGAATTAGTTTTTGACAAAAAAAATGAGGATAATTTTAGAGTTCATGATAAAGTTTTCAAATGGGATGCTAGAATTGATGATAAAGGGAAACATGGTAAATTTTACCATATTGGAAAGGGCCATTATCATATTGTTGCATTTGATGGAAAAAACACCTTCATTCTTCAATATTTAAAAGGAGAATTGTTTCTTGGAGGTCTACTAAATGAACATATTATTAAACATTAACTCTCTCGAAAAGTGATATTTCATCATTTCTTTGTATATGTTTGTTATAATATGGAAAATTTGCAGGTTTGGATAACATTTTGAAGAATTTGAAGCCCAAGGAGAAGGCCCAAATATTCTGATAAATGATTATCAGATTGTGAAGATAGTTTTTTATTTCAGTTCTCAAAGTTTGTATCTAAATAAATTTGGAAAAGAACTTATTACCATTAGTTTAAAATTCAATTTATATTTCCGATAAGTTAAACATTGGTACTTAAGTTTTTCTTATTTTACTGTTCAAAGTTCCTAATCATGTTGTACAAGGCATCTGGTCTATGAAAGTTCTTTGCTACCTCTTATGGTGACAACATCCCCATTAGAGCTAGCTGTTATCACAATTTGAGTTTTGAGATTAAATTTTTAGGGAATTGAGATGCTTGAACTTTTTTCCTTGAAATTTTTTGAAAGCGCTGACAATTAATTTTTCAGCACTACTTTAAAATGGAAATAAAGAAATCACTGACAAATCAAATGACAATGGTATGGTCCATATTTTAAAATGAAAGCGTTGCCAATTAATTTGTAAACACTAGCTTATTTATCAGTGATAACTCACACTAAAAAAGCAAACATTAGTGACATGATTCGATGATTGTTACAAAGTATAGCGCTAACAGTTGATATGATTTCCCTAGCTATGACATCCAGTCATCATGAATTATTTACAAGTTAGTGAAGGATATGATTATTAATTCATAAGGTGTATATTTTCCTATCATTTCAAATAAACGACTGACATAACAATTTCTTGTTGGCATAGGAGGAATTATAAATTTTCTTCACAATTCATGTATGTTGTTTCCATTTGAAATATGTGTGCCACTTTCTAAGGGTCATCTATAGATTTTTTCGCTTATCATCAAAAAACATTGGGAAAGGTGGTAAGTTGTAGAGAGGAGAACTTGGGAAGAATATTGTTTTAGATGTGATGCCTATCACAAGAAAGTGACACAAGTTAGTATCGCTGAAATTTATTTCCTAGTCACAAAGCACACAATTTCATAGGCAACAAGCGCCCTATTGATGGAGACTAATGGTTTAAGAACCAAACCATGGCAGGAATAAACAATCCATTCTTCCTCAAAAAGGAGCACATAGATTTAACCCAGGTGGATAAGTGTGCATATGTCTTGGATAAACAAGGAGTCAAATGAGATCTAAACCTTAACCAAATATATTTCACCTATGAAGGGCATTACCATAGAATGGGTATGTACCACTTCAAATTTCTAGCACACATTTCTGGGCAAGCGCGTATGAATATGCCTTATTTTTTGTTGATGAGCTCAAGGAACATATCTGCTAAGGTTCGATCCAAGCCGAAATCATCTGTTTTTCATAAAGATTTGATCAAATTATTGGTGGTTTATTATTTAAAGAAAATAAATAGAGCATGGGAACATTTTCTTTTCTGGGGAGGTTTCATTGAGATAGTAAACCCTAACCCTAAAACAAGCAAACAAAGGACACATAAAGGTGTTCTGAAAATTGTTAAAGCCTCGTGGGAATCCTCCTCCATTCAAACCAGATGTAAGAGAAGGGTATCACCTCTTGAAATCCATGCTCCTGTGCCTAAATTGAAAAGGGTTTATACTAGGAAGGGGAAAAATCTATGAAAGAGGGAACCATGTATTATCTCGAGGAAGTAGAACAAGCCAAGATCGTAGACCCTATAGAGAAAATTCCTATATATGAACCAATTGAGGTTGCAGATGAAGGACCTAGTGAAACAGGGGAGGGTAAATTTGACACAATGGAGAAGAAAAGGGAAATATAACCTACCCTAATTGAAATCTATGGGATTCGAGAGCCCCATACTAGGCTTGTAAACGAAATCATCCTCAAATTTAAACTGAAACAAAACTATTCCCTAGTAAATCAAGTCATTGACATAAATTATTCACCATTAAAGGATATGGTGATAAAGAAGGAAAGGGTGTGTAGTTCCAAGAAGTAGAAGAAATGCCCCAAAGGAAGGCCAAGCAAAATAAGAAGGTGAAAACAAATCCAACAAATGAGGTGGACCTTTTAATAAGGGCGGCATAAAAACTTAAATGAGATTTTTTGAAACACACTACCAATAAATTTTTCAGCATTCCTTTTTTGACAGGTTTTCACAAAGCGCTCATAATTATTTTATCAGCCCACGTATATTTTGCATGATTTTTGCAATGATAAAAGGATATTTTTTGTTAAAGGTATATATAGGATTGGTTCACACAATTTATATCATTCTTGAGGATATGATGAGGGGCCTGAGGATATGGGTTATTTTGAGCATAGTGATAAATATTTGAGCAAGATTTTGGGGCACGAGAGAGGGGATTACCATATTTTACGGTATCATTTTACTTATATGTTTTCATTTCTTTCCTTGAGCAGTCTATCGACTAAAACTCCACTTTATTTGCAAGCAGTTTATCATGTTTCATGTATTCAAGAGACAACAAATTAATTATTTTGTATATGCATATTAGATTTAGCATAAGAAATAGGATATGTTTTCTTAGAAAGATTTGTAATTAATTTCTTCAAGAATCATGGATTCAGTTTGTAAGTGGTTCTCTATAAATATATTCCAAAAGACAGAATAGGGTTTAGAATTTTTGGAAAAAAAAAAACCTTGTGTATTTCCTAGATTTTGAGATTAATATATTTTTCTATAAAAATTCTTATATGCCTAGTTTTCAGAGATTCATGTATAAATGATTTCCTATAACTGTTTGTACTGTGTTTAATTTCTCAGTAGAAACATATTTTCAACATTAGTCTTCAATATTTGGATAAATTTGGATGAATTAGAATTCATGTGGAATTGGTCATATTCATATTATTCAAATTCTTAAGTGTTTTTTCATCTTAAGTATCAGTGGAGAAATCTGAGTGCTCTATTTTGATGTTTATATATAGTCTTCTACAGACCTTAACGATAACTTGTCAAAGAAATCATGAGTTAGATTGCCTTTGTTTACAGTTGTTCATGTAATTTGTGTTTAGTA
This sequence comes from Pinus tabuliformis, assembly GCA_031772625.1. Taxonomy (NCBI): domain Eukaryota; kingdom Viridiplantae; phylum Streptophyta; class Pinopsida; order Pinales; family Pinaceae; genus Pinus; species Pinus tabuliformis. The sequence goes on along the minus strand of CM062804.1, from coordinate 174,650,639 downwards.
GGTATTTATATTTTGTCAAAGACTCCATAACTAATGGTCTCTTTTCTATCCTTTCCAAACCAAATTCATTTCTAACAAACCAAATATTGCAAATGAGTTTAATGAACTACTACTAAAGTGACCTTCAGTAGTATTTGAAGGAGAAATGCCTCTCAATATTATAGGGCCAAATTTCAATTTCAAAGTGATTTTAAGGTTTCCTTAGTAAGTTTCCTTCCATAGCTTATGAAAACTTCTAAGTGATAACATAATGAATGGAACAAGTTCATCCCAACATAAATATCTACATAGTACAATAATTGATGCACTTTTTGTGTGCATATCCACTAGGATAACATCCACAAAATGTAGTTATGGGACTTAATAGGTGCACTTATGAGTAGTTGGATAGACTTGCATGGACACAAAAAAACTAGGTAGACTTAGCCCAAGTGGATTTGTATAGAACAAGGTTGAGTTGGATGGGCTTGAATGGATATGAGTGAAAAATGAGCCAACTTGAATGGAATTGGATGGGCATGGGCTAAGTTGAATAAATTAGTAAAAATTAGGCTGAGTTGAATGGTCTTATATGGACTTAAACAAACTCAAATGAGTTATGTGAAATTGGGATCATTACGTGAACTCAGGCTAAGATGGGTGGAGATGGGTAATTTAGATTAGGTTGAATGGAAAAGGAAAACATGGGCCAACTTAGGTGAACTTGGGCATATTTTTAGTAACACCTCTAGCAACACTTGTTGTAGATCAAAAATTTGTAGAATTGTCATAAAAGGGGTGCAAGTTAATCGATAAGACTTAGCTCCACTCTAGGATGATTTTTTTTGCAAGTGCATGGAAAGTTTTATATAAAATGAACATCCTAAAAAGAGATAAGACGTGATTTGTCTTTTACCAAGAGTGTAAAGGCACTCTACAATATGTTAGTTTTATTGTTATGATTACTATGGTGAACTGAATTGGTTAAATGAGAAGAAAAATAAGAAACACCACATAAAATATAGGCCTATGGTTTCCTTAGGGCTTGGTTTGTGTAATTCTTTGAGATAATGGGTACAAGGATATTTATCTTAGATTCATTGTACATATATAATATAGCAACATGCAATATGTCGTAACTACCTTTTTGTGTATCTATGAGATTCTTCATATAATGAGATTAAGGAATTCTCCTTGGCTTTCACCGATACATGTATAGTATAAACTCTTTATGGTTGTTGGATGTTGTTCTTTCTTGGCTAAGTATTGAAATATTTGCTAAAGGTTAAATCATTGATAAGATAACTTAAAGGGTAGGGTTAGATGTGTGCACAATGTTGAATGATATTATTGAGAAAGAATTTGTTGCATTTGACATATTCTAGGTTAAGGCAAAGTTATGGGAAATCCTTAAGCAAATATGCATAGTATGGTTGCAGTAGGAATAGGTTGGACAAGTGCTTGCAACTAACACAAGGAACTATCATGTGACATTGTTAAAATGTACTTGGGATAAACTCAAGTTTCTATGGAAATTTTGGGTATATTGTGGGTCCATGACTAGTGGTATTAAAACATACTCTTCACAACTTTTCTAAAGGAAAGTTAGCTTCAAAAAATATTTTATGATAGATTTGGTCCTCTTCATTGTAATAAATTTGAACAATGTATCCTTCCTTAGAAGGAACACAATGAAATGTAGTATGTCTTTGGACAAGTTTATCGGTAGTCACAATAATGCCCTGAAGATTGAGAAGCATAGTCTTAGTATCTTGGTACACTAGGATACCAAGACAATATATCCATAAAGACCTTGAAGACTTCAATCATTCTTCACCCTGATTCATAAGGGAGTAGCTAGCTTCAATTATAGGTTGACTAATTAGAAAATGGTTTACTTAGGGAAAGAAGATGGAATTCATTCTTTAAGGGACGGGGTACATTATTTGGCCATGACTATGTGCAAATTTCATGACAAAAATTAAGCACCATGGAAGACCAAGATCGAAATTGTTGCCATGCACATGGGAAAATTAGATCGAAAGATCTATATCTTGTACTATTCACATATACTAATATTGGAGTAGACTAGCATATAAAATGAAGCTTGGGGTTTGAATTTGAAAAATTTGATAGACCAATTAAAGGCTTGGATCTTACCTATTTTGGGGTAATTTAAAAGGTTACTTATTGGTTGGAGATAAAAATGGTGACCTTTTATTAGTCAAACAAAGTTGTAGAAAGAGATGTACATGATAAAAAGATTCATTATTTTGAGCATGAACAACTGTGTTCTAGCATAAAAAAAGGTGATTTGTTGAGAATGAAGTGTTTTCTCATGGAATTTACCTTGGGAGCCCTAGGTTGTAGCAATGATTAGAGATATTAAAGTAAGAAATGATGGAATGATAGGTTAAGCGTATTTATGTATTAATAGGTATGCATGGTGCAACACTTGGACAATTTTATGATATTCTTGATGAAGGTTGGTTTGCAACAACAATAGGTTGTTATCCATGTATTGGACATTGATTACAACAACTACATGAGGTAGAAGCAATACCAAATACATCTAAGAGCAATTTCTATTCCATGTTGGGCTTAAGAACTTGTTCAAAGGAAGAGTTAGATAAGATAGTTAACAACGACATAGGAAATCTAACATGGATAATCTAAAGCAATTGAAGGAATCGATTGTAAATGGATGCATGGGTATAAGCACTGGATGTCAATAATAATAGGTTTTTAAGTTTGTTGTCATGGAAAACACCAAACTTTAGTGGGGAGTAATGCAAGGTTATAGCCTTGAATGGATTTGGGAACCTCTATGACATGATCATTTTGGTCATCATTGAGCAACATAGATGGACATAATTAAATCCTGATGGTTAAAAGAGTCATTTCTTGATATCCCTAACCCATTTGTGAGACACATCATAGAGATGTTGAGTTCCCCTAGTCATATAATCAGTGTGTTGTAGACCTTGGTAGTTCATATCAATTAGCCACATAAACATAAGCTTTGAAGGAAGCATGAGAAGAAAAGGAAAAGAAGGTTTCGAGGGGTATCCTATTTTGTAGACATTTTCACAATTAGAGGTTGTGACAAACAATAGAAGTGCCTTAACGCATAAGTGTTTGTGGGTTGCAATAATGGAATGCACTTATTGGGTGCATATCCAATAGACACACAACCAGACACACTTGGACTCATTTTTAAGTGCACTTGAACATGGCTAGATGAAACTAGCTAGAGTTTGTTCAGGATGGATGGATTCAATGGACTTGAGCTTAGTTGGAATAATTGGGCAATGGGATTTAAGAAACTTGGGTAGACTAGCAGAAATTGGGCCAGTTGAAAGGAGTCGTATACTTGACCAAGTTGGATGAATTTTGATGAAGTAGATGGACCTAGTTCAACTTGTGTAGACTTGGCTAATCTTGTGTGAACACGGCTATACATGGGTGTGTTTCTAGGTGTAGGTATATTCACTTGTTGGACTTGGAAAATGGATAGAGAAGACACCAACGGGAAGCAAGTTTATGGACAAGACTTGAATCCACCATAGAGTGAATAGATTTGCATGTTCAAGTTCAATCTCATATAAGAGGAGAACAATTCAAAATTGTTAAAGAGAGAAGAGATGAGTGAGTCACCAATAGTGTAAAGGAGTTCTTTAATTGTCCTAAGTTTAAGGTTAGGAAAATTAGGGCGAAATTCACTAAAAGTGTGAAGGAGTTTTGTGATTGTGCTAAATTTAGGCTTAAGCACATTAGGGTGAATTACAATAGTTGACTAAAATGAAGAAAAAGATAGAACCTTTTGGGGGTAGAGTGTGGTTTCTTTAAGGGATGAATTGTGAAACGATGTTGTTGGGTAATAGTTAAAAGGTTATTTTCCTTAGATTTACCATACATCTATAATAGATTTTCATGTGGACGAACATAAGTCCTTTGTTCTATACCTATGACATTCTTTACTTAATAAAATTAAAGACATTAGTATTGTGGATACATGTGTACTTTATAGACTTTTTAAAATTACTAAAGGTTATTATTCTTTGTTTTTCTTTATATTCACTCAGTATGGAAAGATTTACTAAGTGTTAAAGTATAACTAAAATATTTTAAAAACAATAATTAAATGTGTATCTATTTCTAAATAAACATAGTTGAATAAAACCTATTAGCATTTCACAGAGTAAAATTATTGGAAACATGGAGTAAAGTGGTGTAACCCTTATAGTAAGCTTAGGCTTAGAAAGCCCTTAGAAAAATATGAAGATAAAGAAGATTAAAAACCAAATTGATTTCAAAAAACACTCAAATTATAATAAAATGAAATAAATCAATATACCATAAATCTATGATACTTACCTTATAGATATATTTGAGAATGTATCAAAGAAAATGGAAATATTGAAATTAGCTTCACGAATTAAATTGAGGTTCCGACGTAATCCACACCATTCCATCTTCCCACACTCCTTATGACGCCGAGCACCATTACGTCTTGCAGCCAGGCCTAGAATTTTGATTTCGCACAGAACGTGTTGTTTTTGTTTTCTTTAATACGAGTTCGACACCATTCCACCTCTCCTCACTCCATACGACGTCGAGCACCATTACATCTTGTAGTCAGGCCTCGAATTTGATTTCCCACACAACGTTGTTTTTTCATGGGACCGTAAATTTAATATCCAATTATTTAGGCGGCTTGTCGTAAATTTTAATATGTAGTTTAAATTCTAATAAATAGTTTATAGACAAAAGCTAAGTTCAACCATCCAGCCTCTGTTTAGTTGTAGCACCTATTTTTTATTAGTTTGGTTAATTAGCTAAAAATAAGATTCATATAGACTCCAGGGAAAATAGGAAAAATTATTGTAATACTGAGATTTTCTACTTGTCTGGTTGTTAAAATATATTTTATAAACCACTTACTAAGTTTTCAAAGTTTTGACCATACTTTTTTTCGTTTTTATCGAAAATAAGAATTTATTGTATAACACTAATTGATTCTCTTCTATTGTAAATTGCATTTTTAATAGTTTAAAAGAAGTATTCTCCACAATTATAAATAACCAAGCATGTCATAAATGGTATATAAGAATACAAAAATTAGGACTTTTTATAATTACAAATTTTTAAAGATATTGACTAACATCTATGTTATATAATTGTATAGTTTTAATTGTAAATGAAATAAAATGGAATTTATGTTGGAGTTAATACTTACATTTTATATTTAAGATGTTGGTTTGAAATGGTTCAGAAATTTTCTCAAGCTCTCCTTCTAAGTTAGGAGTAAGTTAGATCTGATAAATTCTATATATTAGAGTAATCTCTAAATGTAAAGTGTGTGTGTGTTTTGAGCACATACACCTTTGTGTGAAATATATTAATGCTTTCAACCATTATTGAACATGGTATCAGAACACTAGGTTACATCTATGCATCTTTAAACTGTCATTGCGATTATTCTGTGATAGATTGTCATGGCATGGAGGTTGCAAGGTGATTGAGGAAAACATGTTGCGTCTAAACCAGATTGATATCCATTAAGAAATACAGATTGGAGAGAGCCACTCGTTGGGGTGAAGTGACTGCAAGAAGGGTATGCTTCAAACTATTTAGGTAAGTTGTATGACGTATTTTTTTGGTAGAGGAGGCACTGGTTACGTGGCAACGTGTGATGTCTTCACAAGCGTTGGAGTGTGAGATGATTGAAACTACAGAGTTTATTTGACCGGAGAAACAAAGTTTATTTGATATCATCTTTGTGCACTGGCATGTTTTGAATAACTTGTTGAATAGTTGAAGTGTGGCGCAGTGTGATGCACCCAATGTTATCTTGCTCGTGTTCAAGGTTCATTTTTCACAAAGCAGTTGAAGCATTTTTTAAAATTGCAGAAAGCTACATCAGTGTTGAAGTTTAAACATGTCCTTTTCATTTTTTAATAGTCTTCTTTGATCATGGAGTTTATGGTTTTAGAAAAATTCAGCAGTGTAAATTTCCCTTCATGGAAAGTAAAAATTCAAATGCAATTAATGAAGAAAAAATTGTCGGGTATAGTGAATGGTTCAGAAGTAGCAATTACAGATGCTAAACAGTTAATTGAATGGAAAAATAGAGATGACAAAGCTAAGTCGATTATTGGACTTGCTCTTTCAGATTCACAATTACATCTTGTAGATCTCACTAAATCATGTAACGAAATATGGGAACATTTGACTCGGCTATTTGGTGTAAAAACTACAAATGCAAAATTTTACATAAAATTGCAATTATTTAGACTGAAAATGAATGAAGAGGCATCTATGTTCACTCATGTAAATAATTTAATGTCTCTTATAAGACAATTAGCTTAACGAGGTGTCAAGGTGGAGGATGAAGATGCTAAAATAATATTACTAAATAGTCTTCTTCAAGTTATAGTAATGTTGTCTTCAGTTTGAGTCAAATGTCTTCACAAAAATTGCATGAGACAATTGCAACACTTCTCGCAGAAGAAAAGTGACTAAAATCGGAGGATACAAAAGAGAACTCTCCAATAGAAAATGCATTGTTTACAAAGACAAGGATGAAAAAGAAAAATGGAAACAAAAGTGAAATCAAATGCTACTATTGCAAGAAAAATGGGCATACAATGTAGAATTGTATAAGTCATGCTAGTGATCTGTTAAAGGGGAAAGAATCAGCAAAGATAGCCGCAGATGAATATCCATTGAATTCTAATGATGAATTCAATGAAGAATTTGAAACTCTTGAACTTTTTTAGAACAACTCAGTGAAAAGGCTCAACATGGATGGTTGTCTAGATAGTACGATGGTTACAAATCTTAGGAAGAATCCCTCATTCATTGAAGATGTGGGAGTGATCTTCTAATGAGGTTATGCGACGGCTTGGGACACTGTTCAGTAATTGACTTCGGGATCCTTCATTCGGGAGTTTAGGAGTCCAACTCGGGAATCCAACTTGCCGACTACACCTTTACAAGGGTTATGAGGCAACTTGATGGAGTCTATACTGATAAGTTGTAAACTAGTTAAAGAATGATTGTGTATTTTGTTGTTTGTGGATGACTTCAATAAATTTCTGTAATGTAAGCATTAAGAGGGGATGCTGGAGTTAATGCTTACATCCTATATTTAAGATGTCATTTTGAGATGGTTGAGAAATTCTCTCAACCTCTCCTTCTATGTTAGGAATAAGTTATATTTGAAAAACTCTATATATTAGAGTAATCTCTGAATGTAAAAAGTGTGTGTGTTGAGCGCATACACATTTATGTGAAATATATTAATGCTTTCGGCCATTATTTAACAATCTCATCCTCATATCTTTAGTTCAAGCGTTGTCCATTTTATAAAAATAAGAGTTTATTGTATAACACTAATTCATCCCCTTCTATCCATTATCTCTCTCTTCGCAACCTTCACCATTAATAAGTGAAAGAGATATGACTAATCATAGATTGCATTCTGAGTGATTTAGAAGAAGCATTGCCCACAATTATAGATAACCAAACATACCTTAAATGGTATATAATATCCAAAAATTAAATTTTATAATTATATATATTTTTAAGACATTGATTACTTAATATCCCATTTAATATCTATATCATATAATTCTATAGTTTTAATTTCAAATGAAATAAAATAGAATCACATTCCTTGTATCTTTAATTAAAATATTGTATATTTTCCATTTACACAATTTTTTACTTAAAATTATGGTTTTCAGAGATACTTGATATATTTTTGGGGCTATAGAGTTAAACTATTCAGTTATTTTGCTTTCCTCTTCTAAAGATACTACTTTCAATCGTACTTCCTAATTGCCCCTACTTCCTAATTGCGATACAAAATTTATTTATTTTTTAGGAAGAAAAAGCATAATTCTATTATATTGAGACTATATAAAGGATCCAAATAGTATATTGTCAAGCTTTTGAAGCTAGAAAATATAAAACAAAAGGAACAAAAACTAGAGGAAGAGTCCCTCTATAAAGGAAGAGGCGATTTGTGCTGCTGCACATCAAAAACAGTTCCAAGTTGATTATACAGCACATGCAGATTCTCTGATGAATTAAGAGATTGTTCAAATCATTTCATATACCATACATATGCCAAGATAAAAAAAAGGGGATGAAAATAGCAGACCTGGAGATAATGAAAGGAGATTAAAAGCCAGGGATAGAGAAATCCTGTATGACAAAGGATTCCTCGCCAAATATTACCTTCATGGACCAGGTACCTGTTTCTAGAAGAAGACCATCCTTTGACAGGCTGTCTGCTTGCTGGTTCTGAGCCCTGAAAATATGCTGAATGGAGCAATCTCTCATAAGTCCCCAGAAAAACATAATCCTGTCCATCCAGCCTGCGAGGTGTGGGCTCCTGATATTGCATTTTCCTTTGACATGATCGACCATGATCTTGGAGTCTCCAAAAATTGAAATGGACTGTATATCAAAAAAATACAGAAAGCCAGGAGACCCGCAAGGGCGCTCACCTCAACCATGCTATTAGTGCCCTTTCCTGCATGCCATGAAATAAAATATTGAAGATTCTCATCCATTATAATGTGGAACCCGCAACCATAAGAGTTTTGCTGAGCAGCGCCATCAAAAAACGCTCTTGGGGTCCTAGAGAGATAATCTTCTTGCACATTTTTGTTGATAGCTTTCGATTTGGTTTGCTTTCTCAGAACGGAATCATAGATGGTTATGATATGTTCTAAAATATCCTTGAAAGGCTCTTTCACTTCTTTGAAGATTTTTCTGTTCCTCCACCTCCATGCACACCATAGGACAATAATAATGAGAGATCTCCATGAATCTCTCTACCCACTCCACCATTCAAAAGCTGCATGCGTTGAAGCATGTGAAACAAGAGGAAAGCCATATAATATTGCCAATTCATGCCATATTTGCTGAATAGATTGGCATTGGAAGAACATATGAAAATTGGATTCCTCTTCTGATTCACACATTAGGCATCTGCTCGGCCCATGCCATTTCCTTTTCTTTAGATTCTCCCAGGATAGATTTTTATTGTGGAACACCAGCCACGAGAAGTATATTAATTTGGGAGAGCATCCAGTTTTCCAAAAAGCTGATGGGAATTTAGGATTGGAATGCATGGTCTTTAAACCAATCAGATCTGTATAGATATCCTTTACGCAAACCTGTGTATTTTCTTTTTGCGCCTTCCAGATTAGATAATCATGTGACCTGGACTGATGAAAACCGCAGCTTCTCAAGACATCCCTGACAGCATTCCATTGCCTTGCCATAGATTCTGACATACCTAGATCAAAGGCCTCTTTCCATAGAGGAAGTGGGCCTTGCCATCCTGCTATAAGCTTATCCCACGTAAAAAAAGCCTTTGCTATGGAAGAATATTAGAAGCCTTTCAGGGATGGAAATACTCTCTCTCCCGCACATGATGGGGTCTATCCCAATGAGGATTCTGCTGCCAGATTGTAAGCACCATTTTAGATTCTTTAGGAAATATTGCTCAATTTTACGAGAATTGAGCCATATAGCTGACCCATACTTGGCTCCGATCCTTCCTAATTTGAACCAATATTCCATGTATTTGCCTTTCAGATATTTCTTTTTTATGGTAATGCTCCACGACCCTCCCCGAATGTGCCTCTCCACAGTGATTTGCACAGTAGTGCTTTTCCGAAAACCCTCAAATCCAATAATCCCCAACCTCCTGAATTCTTTGGCATAGAGATCTTTTCCATTCTAGTAAGATTATATTTTCCCTGTTCCGACTTGCCACCCCATATAAAGTTTGCAGTTATGTTGTTCATTTTCTGGATGATACTTGTAGGGAGAAAGAAGATGTGTGCCCAATATACACCAAGTTGAGTTAAAACTGCTTGAGTTAGAACAATTCTTCCTGCCAATGATAGACACTTGTATTCTAAGGTAGAGATCTTTTTATAGTATCTATCTATTAACCATTGCCAATCTTCTTTAGAGTAACCCTTGGCCTTTAGCTGACAACCCAAAGATTTTAATCCTTGATTGACCTCGTCTCTACCCCAAACAGCACAAAAATCCATTCCACTATTTCCATATTGGCGTCATTGTGGAAGAGAATGGATTTAGATTTGTTAATTTGTAATCCAGTAGCACTCTGGAACCTATTTAGAATGTCATTGAGACATATCCATGAGATCCTGCACAACATTGCAAAAATGAGCACATCGTCGACAAATAAGTTGTGCGAGATGTAGTTGTTCCTACAAATCTTCGCTGCCCTGCATCTGTTTTCAGAAACTGCCTTATTAATAATAAGGCTTAGAGAGTTCATTGCTAGGATGAACAGAAGAGGAGATAGAGGGCATCCTTGACGCAGCCCCCTCTCTGCTGGGAAAAAAGGAGAAGGAATCCCATTTATGATGACAGCATAGTTCACGTTCTCTACACATGCCATGAGCCAATTTATAACATTTGATTTCAGGCCGATCTTAGCTAATAAGCATCTGATGAACCCCCAATCTAAGCAGTAAAAAGATTTTTGTAAATCAATTTTTAGAATGGCAGCTTCAAATATATTTGAGACCATGGTAAACAGGCTTTCTCGAGTGTTGGCAACTGCGTCCAATATATTCCTCCCCTTTAAAAAACATGCTGATCCTTTGTTAAAGAGCTCGCTAAGATCGCTTTGATCCTTTCAGCAATAATTTTTGTGATGATTTTGAAAGTTATATTGCATAATGAGATCGGACTAAAATCTTTAAAGGAGTCCACTTCCAATTTCTTTAGGATAAGAGCTATCTGCATGGAAGATGTAATCTGATGAATGATGCCTAAGATTCTTGCTGCCTCAACCATACTCAACAAATCTAGTTTGATGATATCAAAGAAGTGTATAAATAATTCTATTGTCCAACCATCCGGGCGAGGACGTTTGTCCTTCTTGAAGGCCTTCATAGCTTCTAGAAGCTCTTCCTCTGTTATGGGCTGGAACAGGTGATCATTTTTTTCATCATTGAACATTTGAGGGACCAGATCTATACCCCATAAGATATCTTGAAAACTGCAATTTTCCCTTCTTTTATATTGGTTTTTAAAATGTCTCATAGCTTCCTTTGAGATTTCTTGTTGTGAGAAGAGGAAGCCCCCCTGACCATCACTTATTTTCCATATGGAGTTTCTCTCACGCCTGGCATTTGCATACTTCTGGAAAAATTTAGTGTTTCTGTCACCTTCTTTGAGCCAAATTTCCCTGCTCTTTAGTCTCCATGAGACTTCTTCCTGCTTCAGTAAATTTTGTTTTTTCCTTTCTAGCTCATTTCGGCGGCATCTCATGCTAAAAGGAAGTGAGTTGGCATCCGAAACCTTGGATATACTGTCCAGTTCCTTTTGTATTTCTTGAAGGGCCAATCTGTCCGCCTGTTTCTTTTTGTATTGCCATTCTTTGACCACTTTCCTCATAGTGGATAGCTTGTCTCTAAATGTCATAAAAGGGGGGGATGTGTTTTTTGCAGATAAATCCTTCCATGTTTTTGTAATTAATTCATTGAAGTCTGGATCCTCTAAGCATAATCTGTTGAATTTAAATGGGTAGCCATTCCTATACCCCTTTTCCCTCCAGCTAAGAGAAATTGGCCTGTGGTTGGATATGTATACATTCTCAATGGACGAGTATGGCATGCCCATTTTATCAATAATGCTAACATGTACAATAAACCGATCTATCCTTTTTGCAATGTAGGCTTCTTCTATTCTTCCATTGTCCCACGTAGGCATCATTTTGGGTGGAGTGACATCTACAAGATTTCTGTGCAAGAGTTCATACTTTATTCGATCTGCGAGCGGGTCTCTCTTCCTGCAATTTCCCCATCATTCCTCTGAGCTTAGAGTAATGTTTAGATCACCTACAATCATTAATGAGTCAATGTCAAAGATTTCTGAAGCAAAAAATTTATCCCATAAAGGAGTCCTGTTCTTATAAGGGGCGTAGATATTCAAGATATTAATGGGACAGTCATTTCCTCTGATAAATGCTGAGATGAGAATGCCCGCAAAGCATTTATAAGCCTTTGCTCTGATCCAATAAGGATCCCACAAAACCACCAGTCCTCCCAAAAGTCCCTTGGCTTCCGAGGCTGCCATATGCCATGAGGGGAACATTTTTCTAAAATAGGAAATGGACACATGTTTGCTATGCATGGTTTCTTGTACTAAAATGATTTTTGGCTTGACTGAATAGAAAAGATTTTTAAGCACCAAAAATTTTAGGTCTGCTCCCAGACCTCTGATATTCATAGATATGATGAAGGTCATTGGGGGGGGTGTCCAGCCACGCTTGCTCTAAGAGGCTGTGTCTCTGACATGTCAATGATGGGAACGTCGACAAGGGACAGGTTTCTCACACCTCTGTCCGCATCTTTTGTCCGCCCCCGATAATGTCTACTTCCACCATTGTTTTTCTTTCTTACTGTTATATTTTTTGCAGAATTTGGGCTAATGAGAGGAGGCGAGGGTTTACGTGGTTTATGGATGGTTAAGGGCTCCAACTCAAGAGATTTCTTGCTTAGAAGAAAATCTAAGTCGCTGTCATATAAATTTGTTGGAGATGAAATAGGGGAATTTAAAGGGGTGGCAGATACGATCGGCTCTTTGCCTTTCGTGGATGGAATATAGATCTTTTTGGGCGTAGGCGAAGATGATGAAATGAGAATGGATTGGGAGCCCACAGAAAAATCCTTGAAAGGCTTGGGGATCGGAGGGGGAGGAGGTATTGCTATGTCGTCTTTTGGTTCCGGGGGAGGCGGGCAGAGGATTGGTTGAATTTCTTTATCAGCATTGAAACCAGTCCTAGACGAGCTTTCAGGCCTGCTGCCATGGCCCTGAGAAAGGTCTTGAGAGAAGTACTGAGGAGATTGATTTATTCTGTTTTCCAAATTATAATCTTGCACAACATCCAGTTCCGTCGGAGACAAGTTGGTTGTAGGGGATAGCTTCTCCTTTTCAGAAGACAGGGGAGAGTCTGCCCAAAGCTTTTCATGATACACTCTGCTTTTAAGTGTTAGGCGCCGAGAGCAGTTTTTAATTAGGTGTCCTGTCCTGTGACAAGCAGAACATCTAAAGGGTATGCCCCAAAAATCCAGTCTTTGTTTTATTTTTAAATCCCTCCAGGCAATCTCTATGTGGTCGGGAAACCCTCCCCTGTAGGCCTTTTCAATAAGAATCCATGCTATGCATTTGTCTTTTTCCCCAAGACACCTTGGGTCAACGTAGACAAATCTTCCAATGGAATTACCTATCTCTGTTAGAGTCTCCTTAGACCACATCTCCAGGGGAAGGTTTGGGAGTTTGACCCAGATCAAGTTATTCGAAGGGGTATTTTTCAGAGGGTTGTACCCGATATACCATCTGTAAAGAGCAAGGAAGCTCCTTCTGTGAACCCAAGGGCGCGTCTGAATGGCTTCTACATCACTGGCACTTAAAAAATGAAAGCAGTACCACTCCTTCATAAGATTTGAAACAATGGGGAGGTATCCAATCAGCGGTTTCCACTGAACCTCAAGCCATTTTCTCATCGTGGCATCATCCATTTGTGGAAAGTGCCATCTGCCCACTAAGGCGAGCTCCTGGAGGCTTTCTATACACTCAGTCAAATGGATGCCGTCCCTGCAATACAAAAACAACAAAAATTGCCAATCAAAAATTTTTTACACTCAAAAATCCACCTCCACGGTAAAGTGAGCAGCATGAAAAACAAATGAATCTCATCAAATTTCCATGTAAAGATAAATTTGAAATCCCAGGCCCGCTTGCACACTTGGCACTTTTCCCGAACAGCGACAATCGTACATATGATGAGTTGTCAAACCTCGAAACTCTCCATTTGTACGCTTCCGGGAAGAGTTATATTTAATAAATTTGAAATCCCAGGCCCGCATGGCGATTCCTATTTCCAATCCCATAGGAAATTTATTGCGCCCTGACACGCGCCCGAGATAGCCATATATAACACGCCGGTGGTGATGGGTACAGAGAAAAAAAATACTGGCGTGTTATATATGGCTATCTCGGGCGCATGTCAGGCGCAATAAATTTCCTATGGGATTGGAAATAGGAATCGCCCTTGCACACTTGGCACCCTCATGGTTGTTTGAAAACCGACAAATCTCACGTTATGGAATCACATGCTTTTCCCGAACAGCTACAATCGTACACATGATGAGTTGTCAAACCTCGAAACTCTCCATTTGTACGCTTCCGGGAAGAGTTATATTTAATAAATTTGAAATCCCAGGCCCGCTTGCACGCTTGGCACCCTCATGGTTGTATGAAAACCGACAAGTCTCACGTTATGGAATCACATGCTTTCCCGAACAGCGACAATCGTACACATGATGAGTTGTCAAACCTCGAAACTCTCCATTTGTACGCTTCCGGGAAGAGTTATATTTAAGGGTCTCTACTTCCTTAGACACTCTCCAAGTGGCTCCGCGGGTCTCTACTTCCCTAGATATTTTCCATGTGGCTTCGCTAATAAGTTCAAACATATTTCAGCATCAGATGTCTTGTCTCCTCCATTGTTTTTTACGTGCTATGAGAGCTGGTTCCATTTTCTACGTCTCCTCCATTGTTTATTACGTGCTATTAGAGCTAGTTCCATTTTCTACCATAGAGTACCTACCTGAAAAAATATATAATATTTCATGTCAAACGGAGCTTTTTTTCGATTTCATCTGTTCACACTGAAATGAAATAAAGTCCAACCTATCCATTAGGTTAAACACGCAAGCTAATTTGGATTCACTGTCCAGTTGGTCCATATATGATTGAAACCCCAGTAATGGTTCCAGTTCAACGTATATAAGACTCTTCAACCAAAATAGCTGAAAGATACAGACGGGACTGAGAAACATGAATCACATATACATCCAATGTGAACAAGGAAGTCGCATTTTTTTCGTCAGTGTCCACTTCATCCTTATCTCATTGAATAGAAAGCCACTGCGTATGATGATCGCTTTTCCCACTCAAAAGGGGTGGATCATTCAATAAATATTTTTGGATATTCGGATTTGATCACTCAATTTTTTTGAGATTGGGATTAAATGACTTTATATTAATATAGGAATTTTATGTGTCGATTGTTATATTATAATTAAATATAGCATGTGGTTTTATAGATATATTTGAGATTTAAGGTTAAACACTATTAAAAATATATTATTTTTATATTAAATAGTTGATTATAATACATATTGGTTTGTTATCAAATTCATAAACTAAATTTTTTTATTCGTAATATCACTAAAACTTAACATTATTTTTATTGAATTAAAACTTAGTTTTTAAATATAAAATTTATATTAATAGTTCAAAACTTAATGAAAATAATAATGGTAGATTATAACATAATGAAATTAGAACAAAATTTATATTTACAAATATTAGTTATAATGTATTTATCAAAGTAAACGTATTCAGTATGTTTTCTATAATACTATTTTTATTCTTACTATAATATTATTTTTATTCTTACTATAGGAATATGTTAGAACTTTAATATGTGGGTGAGATTCGAGTTATTTTCGGTGGTTGGGAAGAATGGTTATTACTTTTCTCACTCAGGGTTAAATCTTCACTAGTGACATGATCAACTAAATTCCTTGATATGTATTGTTGTAATAACCTTGTGCCTATGAATATTGTTGTATTGGCTTTGAGACTTTGAACACTTTAGTGAACATAGGTGTGGGTTGGCTGCATAGTAGCAACCTCACCCCTCACTCTACTCCCCCAGCTAGGAGAGAGACTAATTTCTTTTCTAAAAAAAAGAAGGTGATGGTGAGCGAAATATGATTTCCTCCTCTCACCCCTCAAACTAATCCTCGAGATAAGAGAGAGGCTAATTTCTTTTCTCAAAAAAAAATGAAGGTGATGGTGAGGGAAATATTATTACCCCCCCCCCACCTGCACCATAAGAATATGTTTTTTCTAATATTTTTCCTTCCTCCCACCTAGGAATTATTAGAAAAAACATAATGTGTGGGTTTTCTCAATATTCTCTCCTATCCCAACCCTCACTCTCACCATCATATGCATTGTTGTAATGGCTTTGTGCTTATGAATATTGTTGTATTGACTTTGAGCCTTGTGAACACTCAAGTGAGTACATATGTGGGTTGGTTCAACTCGACACTAGCAACCTCAGTCTCATTCTAGTCCTCAAGCTAAGAGAGAGAATAATTTATTTTCTAAAAAAATGAGGGTGAGGGTTAGGGAAATGCCATTTCCTCCCTACCCCCATTATAAGAATATTTTTTGTCTAATATTTTGCATCACCCCACCCTTGGGAAAATATTAGACAAACCATATCGTGTCTATTTTCTCTAATATTATATCCTACCCTCACCCTCACTCTCACCATCATATATGTGTTTTATCTAACATTTCTCCTGACCCTAACTCTCTCCCTCATATGTTGGGAGGAAATATTAGAGATAATCTATAAAATATATTATGCATATTGTCTCTAATATTTTCCCGCACCCCACCCTCATCCTCATTAATATGTTTTCTTTAATATTCCCCTATAGCTCCACCCCCATCCTTATATGTGAGGGTGAGAGTGGAGCGAGAATATTAGAGAAAACATACAGAATAAGTATTCCCTAATATTTTCTCATCTTCATATATTTTCTCTAATATTCATATTACTCTTATTTATTTATATATATATATATATATATATATATATATATATATATATATATATATAGATATATATATATATATATATATATATATATATATATCACCCCAACATCATATTTATTAAAAAAAATATTAGATTAAATATATTATACATATTTACTTGATATTTCTTCCTATCCTAATATTTCCCTATATCTCCACCTCATATGAAAGTGGTATGAGAATGAAATTAAAGAGAGTGGAAAGTGGAGGTGAGAGATTATATTAAAGAAAATGTAAATTTGCATATTCTTTAAATTTATTTATGATTTTTAGCTAAGGCATTGAACTCTATTTAATTTTTCAAATTTAAATTTGGAACTCTTTTCACTTTTTGTACTATTATTATTTTATTAGCGTATAGAATAATTATGTCAATAGGCATTCCTTTGTGAGGTTTGGCTGGGAAGATTAAGCCAATCGCAGAAGCTTATTTTTGCCGTCCTCCTTCAGTTAATAGTTTCACATATGTTCCCATCCACTAGTATCAATCATGAGTACAGGGCAACCCTAATCCATTCTAAGTTTCAACCATTTTTTTTACCACTTAAAACACAAACAATCTCATCGATTTCTCTCACATACAACTCTATGCTTCATAGATGACCACTTCATGACACATATATTTGTCCTTTCGCTATGGTGATTTCTTCAGTTACCACAACTTCGCTGCAAAGTTTCGGAAACCAATGAAACCTAGTAGGGCGGAGAACATTACTAGTTGGTTTTTTTATTTAATCAGCTACCATAAGGTTTAGATTTAGGTCTTGCAGCTTGGAATTGTGCCCTTAAGAATGGTAGTATTGTAACGTCTTCAAGGTCTCTTTGATGGTAAGTTTCTTATTTGGTTGTATGATTATAATAGTCTTGCCATCTCTTCAACTATGCAATTTTTGTATCTTTTTAAACCTTTTTTTTGTTGGGTTGCTCCTTCCTAGCCTCTTATGGGTTTTTTATTTTTGACATTCTCTTTGAATATTCCAATAGTAACTTGGAGCTTACCTTTTGCAGATTTCAACAAAATCAACATCTTTGGCAATCTTAAAAGTTGAAATGGGGATATTTGGTCATCATGGATATGAACCAACTTTGGATTTCAAGGCATGGTTGACACATGCTTGTCTACATTCCCTTCTAACTGTTGATGTTGGTTTCAAAGTATTTCATGAAAGGGAGAGGTAATAACTAAAGAGATTCTTTGTGTTTTATGTTTGTTGGGTTCCTTGAATGGAATAAATCTATTCGTGAATTAGGTATAGGAGAATATATGAAGAAAAATAAATTACGAACTAAAATTATGCCCATTAATATCACTGGAAGGTGGTGAATGGTTGTATTCAGCAATAAGCCTCTGAGCAAGAATGGAGTGATTCTTAGTGTATATGTGAATGTATGGTTGGGTAGTTCGTTAAAGGATTAACATGACTGTTGTGTAGGTTAAAATATTAGATATGGCTCCATTTGGAGAACTGGGCTTTTCAACAAGCATAGTTTTTGGCGGGTTTGTCCTTGTATTGCTAACACAACTCTAATATGTCTTCGTGTGCCAGAGGCACAACATCCTATGAAAAGGATCATCTAGAATAGGTACAACGTGCATTGGAGAAAGAGGGAACTTTCTTCATGAAGTAGCACTAGCTGGGTTCTTTGGGGGCTACTCTTCATCCTCTATGGATGTAAAGTTTTTGGAAAATTTATTCCCCATCAGTCCAAAGGCCATTGGAAGTGACTAGATCATGCATGGTGTGTTCAGGGAAAAAGGCTTCTTTTCACCATCAAAGGAGAGGCCAAGGACGATATGGAGTTTGAGGATCCTGTGAAACATCACAATGACTTTGTTGTTTCTATTTCTACCTCTTTTCTTCATGTTCAAATTTTAAACCCTCCATCTTTGAAGCTAACATGAAAATCACCATCTCCAAAACAACAACAACAACAAGAATTAAGAAGGGGACTTTTTTATTCAATTTGGGTATTCTAATAACAACATATTGGTGAGATCCAGTATTGCAGCAATAATGTTGCAACACCTGTGACTCCCTTCTTTACTTTTATCAACCCGGTAGTTCGTAACAAACTTGGAAGCGATGGTGCTGTATGCACAAGTACTGCTCTTTCCGCGGCTGTCACTTGATCAGCTCGCACAAGTTTGCTAGGAGCTTAAGCCAACTTCTATGAGCTCTTAGAAGAAGCTTTTAACTGATGCATGAAAGCTAACTCAAAGGAGGCTAATCTACTTGCAGAAAGAAACTAATAGCTGAAAGGAAACAGAAACCCTAGCAAACCCTAGTTTTACCGACTAACCCTACCGGTGCACGAAAAGCGATGAAAGCAGTGGAAATGGATGCCATTGACTTTTAGAAAGGTAAAATGCATGTGACTAAGCTACTTCTAGAAAAAAACATCTTTTTGCATTTTTGAGTAATTTTGCAGAATGATTATGCATGTGCTCTAACTATGTTTGATTGTTCAGAGGTTGATTGATGAAAAGAAATGGGGTAAGTGATTGCAGGAGGTTGGGAAGGTGAGAAGAGGACCTAAGGGGTCCCTAGCACCCTTCTAGAGAGTTTCACAGTGATCAGATCTCGAGCAATTTCTCACGTGATCTTCTATAGGAAGTCTACAGGGGTTCTACAGGATGTTCTACAACAAGTTCTACGGGAAGAGCCGAGAGAGGATTTTTGAGGGTTTGAAGGAGGAAAAATGGTGGGAAAAAGGAGATGAAGGTTGGATAAGGGTGTTACAGGGTCTAGGACTCAGTTAATGAAGAGAAAACATGAAGGTGATGGCTGGATTGGTTCAAAGGATAAGAAAGCAATTTTGCGCAAGAATGTAGAAATTAGGGTTAGTTGGGAAAGTGTGGTAAATGGAGGGAAGAAATATTGAGTGAGGGGTTGGAATAGGTTGCATGATGGAGGAAGGGTAGCTAGGGATGTATCATAGATGCTCTGCACACTATTTCTCAAAACTAATCAAACAAACACTATGCAAACCAAAGATCTAGCTATCTTGACCTAATTTGACCTAGAAACCATGAGCATGATGAACAGAAGTTTATTGGCAGCAAATCATGTAAGATAACTATGAAAGCTAAGAAAGAACAGATTTTAAACATGCAAGTACAATTGGTATCAACTTTCCTAACTAAAAATCTAACACTAGCAATTGCATGAAGAAGCAAGAACATTGTTTTTATGGCAGCAAGGACACCTTGGTCTCAGATCATGGTCCCGAGGAGGAAGAGGTGAGATCAATGGTTGCTTGATGGCCTTTTTCGAAGATCTTTCTGCTACCAACCTATCAAATCAACCTGAACATGAAAATTTATTTCAATCATCAAAAACAACCTAAATAACAAAACAAGATTTTAACCTAAATAACAGATTTTATTCTATGAATGCAGCAAAGACACATTAAAGTACACAAAGGAGGTACTTGGCACTTGAGTTAGGCCCAACCCCAAGAGCTACAACCTCCTAAGGAATATTTAAGCTGGTGAAAAGCTGGATTCCTCTTTATTGATCAAAAGAATAGTTACATCCCAAAAATTGTCAACAAGAAAAAGCTTGAAAATGTGTTGAAATGGAGAGATAACCTACTGACCAAAATCTAACTAACAAATGACTAAAAACCGCCTAAAAAATGAATAGCATCGAACTACAAATTGGCTAACTGAAATGAGGCCCTAAGCCTTCTTATTTATACAAATTGAGGACCCCAATAGTCCTCCTAAACTTTAGGGACTAGGCTGCCAAAACTTGCAGTTAACAGCAGTCCTACTTGACTTGCTTGGCTGCCCCTTGTGCTCCAAGTTTTTATGATGGAGAATTCGAGGTAAGGCCTCATAAATGAAGGGGACACCTTCTTACAAATCCTCTCCTTTGTTCTTCAACGAATTTGGCTGCCAAGTGCTCATTTAAACCTTTGATTTTGTCTCAAAATTGACCAAAAATCTACATAAAGCACACATTAGACTTGTTGGCATAATGACTAACCCAATTCACTCTATTAACATAAATATAATAAAAAACATGCAATAAACTAATGGGAATAGTGGATTAAGTTGAATTATGAGGCTGAATGAGCCCATATGATTACTCATTTCTGGGGTTCATCATCACCCCCCTACTAAAAGTGTTGCTCATCCTCTAAGAAACTAATACATCTCTTCATCTTTGATTACTTTGATTGCCTCTCTCACATCCCAGGCTTCTGAGGTGATGTCCTCTTCTCGGTCATGAAACCCTGCTTTTCTCTCTACTTCCTCTCACTGCCTGTGCTCCTTTTCCTCTAGCAGTTTTCTTAAAGCTTCAACCTCAGCCTGTATCTTGTCCTCTCTCTGTTGTTCATTAGATGTTTCCTTGTCTGCTAGAGGCCCTTCTTGTTGCTGATGTTCTGCCAAAATGGGGAGCCTATCTTCGTTGTGATTTCCCGGTAGTTGTAACTACTATTTCAGCAGCTCATTCTCCTCCTATACTTTGGTCCTTTGACTGCTTCCCACATGCCTTACCATGGCCAATTCCTTTCTTGATTCCTTCAGTTTTTCTTCCAGGTGACCTATTTCTGCCACATCCTTGGACTTGGAAATCCTCATCCAAGTGTGAGTCCTCACCCTTTCTTGTTCTAGTGTAAAGAAGAGTGGTACCAAAAATTTTTGTGGAATTATCTTCCCAGCTTCTAACAAGTTGTAGTATGAGCCCAAGCTAGGCTGAGGGCTTGGTTCGAATATTTCCTTTGTCCTTTCTTCTTCCTGTGATTGTTTGACTGCCTTTTCCTCCAATTTCTCGGTCTATTTTAGCTCAGCCCGAGTTTCCTGTAGAGATTTCTCAGTTTCCTATAGAGCTGTCTTTGAGTCCATTATCTTCAATCTCTCTCTCCAGGTGGAAGTTTTTGGGCTACCTCTTTCATAGGTGACGGATATCTTTGAAGGAGACTTCTCCTTTTGTTTAGTTGTGGTGTCCTCAATGATAATTGGCTCTTTTGACTTTGGCTGGGGTCTACCCACTTTGATCCTTGTGCTCCTCCTTGCTTTAAAGTACATGGAGGTTTGCCTCTTTCGCTTCCCTTTTTGTTTTGGAGGTGTGCTTAAGGCAGCAAGCACAGTTACTGCCTCCCTTGCCCATATCTCAGGTGATTTCTCCTCTTGTTGTTCTTTTTCCTTGTTTCCTGTAGAAATCCCTATGTTAACTATTTCTATGTGTGTTGCTAAGATCTCACGGTGTGTCTTTTCCTTTTGATTTTGTGTGCCTACTTTGGTAGTGGCAGCCTTCATTTCGACTTTCTTGGCCTTTTCCTTCCCAACATTTTTCTTTTTTCGCCTTCTCTGTTTTTGATGTTGTCTCCTTTTATGTCTCATGCTCAGTGGTCTAGTCAAATTCCTCTTTTTCCTTCTGTTCTTTCTCTGTTTTACCTCTGCTTGAATGTCCTGTGCTCCCTCATCAATGTTCTTCTCACTTTATACAATTGGCATGGTGTTGAGTTTGTGTTGTAACCGGAAAAGAAAATGCTTAAGTGGGAAAAAAAACTCAAGTCAATCACTGAAGCAAAGGATGACTGAATTTAGTTTTTTTCTGAACCCAAGAAGGAATTTTTCATGTGTCCAATATCAACTAGCAACAATTCCCTTGTTTTAAGACTGCTGTCACCCAGAACTCAACTGTTTGCTTATGAAAGGAAGAATTTTGTTTTTACAGGTAGAGCACAGAGATCAAGTTTTCTTCTCAGCACACAGACAGATATGCAAATTCAAAAAAAAATTCACACATAGGCTGGCCTCCATAGCTGCATATATCTTCCCTATGGAGAATTTTTAAAAAGGAAATGTGGAGGAGAATTTTGATGCAGAAAAACTGGGACACTCAGTGCAATACACAGGAAAACATTTTACTTCCAATACATAGGCAGATTTTTCACTGATTTTCCAATCTGATGCCATGTTTAATTCACCACCTTGCACAAACAAATCATGCACAAAGAAGTTTTCCTGAGCCTACCTCGTTTTGAGCTTGAAATTCGCTGAAAATCCCGGGTTTTCTTTCTGCACGGCTGTTTTCTGCCTTTCCTGTAGAAGCCTTCTTGTAGAAGCCTTCCTATAGAAGGCTCTCGTTTCTTGTAGAATGAAACTGCGCTTCCTGTAGAGCCTGATAGGCGGGAGATTTAAAAAAAGGGTAGAAATCTCGAAAAATCAGGCTGGAATCTTGTAGAGGACCATTGGTTAGCTGATCTAGAAGTGGTGGACATGTGCTTCAGTTGTGAATGTCGTGAAGGCGTAGTGAACAAAGAGTGGTGAGATTTTCAGCCGAGCATCGTTTAACTGTAGTGTGATTCGTGTGAGAAGATGAGGTGGCAGAAATGTGCGTTTCCATTATTCGAACCGTTGGTCCCTACTCTAGTGTCATCATGGGACTGGATGATTTCTGCCTGTAATCCCTTACCATCAGTTGCGCTGGAGTTCAACATCTCCCACCACCTGTTTTTTTTTTTAATTTCCCGTACCTTTGGATGAGTGCAATCGGACTAGCTGAGGGTGTCGGGTTAACTTGCTAACTTCCTGGCTTAATCCCACCATTTCATTCATTTATGCACTTTCGAATCATACAGATGCAAATAGAGGAATTGGTTTAGACACTTACCTGTAAGTCGACGTGCTGCTTGGTCCTTTTTGCTGCTGCATGCTCATATTTTGTGGGTACATGCTAGTCTGTTTGCTGATACATGGCTTATTTTTTGGTGTAGGTATCCTCTAGTTGGATCTATGCTGCAGGAGCCTGCTTCAACGTTCAGATTTGCACCCTCATGCTGTTGATGCTGAATTTTTATAAGACAACAACTTGTTTTCTCCATAGCTCCCAAATGATAGATCGGATTGACATGAAACTTTCTAAGCATGCTTCTATCATCGTTATGCACCTCCCACAGCAAAATTGTGGTCAACGGATGTACATATTTCGAGAAAAACTCAAAATGGCTGAAGAGTACAGAGGTCAGTTTCTCGGAAACCGTGCATCGGAATTGGCTGAAACTGCTTGGGTAGGTTACTATCACCTATATGGATCTCCCCATGAAACATGTTTTGAAATGAATGCATGGATATGGAGAAAATGCAAAAATCGCTGAAGGTGATGAAGGCTAATTTCTTGGAAACGGTGCACTGGAATTGGCTGAAATTGCTCAGGCATGTTTCCATCATCCCTATACAACGCGCCGTAAAATGGTTTTGTAAATGGATGCATGGTTTTCACATGAGGGAAAAGAGAAATTCCAGCACTATGTATTTTTGTTTCAAAGCATTCTGTAGGTTTTTACATAGTAAGAAAAAATGAGCTTGGGCTATAATGCAGACTTGGAATTGATGGGAGAGAGGTTTGAGGATTGTAGGAGGACTTATGAACCCTTTAGGAAGCTATCAGGTTCGCCAAACTGCCTTTTAAAATGCATTTCTAACTTCTTGTAATTTCTACAGGAACTTCCAGTAGAACACACAGTTTTTAGGAAAGAAGCACAATGAGATGGAAAAAATAATGGAGAAGGGTGAGGGATGGAAATATGGATGTGTGCAGGCCTCATGGACATATTCCTAGCCTTCGGGTCCTCTTCGGAGATCAATTTTGGCTTATTTATAGGCTTCCTATAGAAGACATAGAACTTCCTCTGTCTTTGCTTTGAGCGATCCTCCTAACCTGCAATGTCCTTGCTGCAACCTGCAATTATTCAATGGAAATTAGGTTTATTTTTCTTTTTCTCTTTTCCTTTTCTTTTTCTCTTTTTTTTTTGAAAACAACTAGGGTGCCTCATGGAGGTTTTCACCCTAATTGCTTGCCCTAGGCGCCTCCAAGGGAGGTTTTCACCCAAGGATCTTATTCTTTTTTCTTTTCTCTTTTTTTTCAACCCATTGACCACCTCATGGAGGTTTTCAATCAATGAGTCAATCTGAGGCGTCTTCGAGGAGGTTTCCACCTTAGATTTTTGTTTTCCTCTTATTTTCATTTTTCATTTTTCATTTTTCTTTTTTCTTCTTTCTTTTTTTTCTCTACCCTACCTTACTTGAAAAACAAAATCATTTTCAAGTATAAGAATACTTCCAATGGAGCCATGTGCACATCGAGATTAGAGACAAAATGATGTGGAGGCTTTAAATACATGCTTTGATAGGTATCTAGTTTTTAGAGACCAAATGATTTGACTTTGAAGGGATCAAACATAGTTGAGGAAGAGAGTACTGCTGCAACTTAGTGACCATCTGGAACCATATCTCAATATAGCTCTGATATCCTTGGTCCTTTTGCTGATCTGGATCATTCTTCATGTCACCTTCTATCATGACCTTCACATCTTCCTCTTTTTGTTGATTTTTCTCTTGACTACATGGAGGATTTGATGGTAACCATGAGGGAGCTCTCTCGATCTCTAATTCTATTGTCTTCTCTTCATCAAGTGCAGCCCATGGTTCTTTGATCTCCTCTTTTGAATCTTCTTTTGCTGGATGTGATCCTTCAGTGTTGTCAATATAATCTCTTTTCTCCAATACTCTTCCTGAGCTATGGTGAATATCATTGAGCTCAAGAGGAGTTGTTTGGAAGTGTTGTACCTCAGCTTTGCAATTGGGTTGAGCTACTCCAATGGGCAGGTTTGGAAATGGTGGTACGGGTAGTTGAGTGGGGGTGTATATTTGAGATGGATGTGGATGGGGTTGTGGTTGGGTAGGTGGTGGAGGAAAAGGAGTGGGAGGAGTGTTGTACTGGGGCCTCCACCCCTAATGAGGTGCATTCCACTAAGGTTGTGGCTGAGCGTAGGGGTGAAATGGATGAGTAGCTAGTTGAGCATGATATTGAGATGGATACAACCAAGGAGGGGGTGTGGACCAGGAAGGATGAGTAAGAGGACCCCAAGAAGGCATGGAAGTGGTTTGATAGGAGTTGTAATAGGTCTGGGATATCCCTTTCATTCCCTGCTGGTAAGGTTTGGGTCCATGTGGCCTCCTTTGGTTCATATAATATAGTGGTTCAGTGACTGCTTTGGCCCTTTGATATGCAGCTTTAGGTCCAGGAAAGGAAGGGCACTGATTTGTACCATGGTCTTCTTCACAGACAAAACACACTTCTATGGAGTGCAATGGACATTCATCCCTAGGGTGCTTTCTAGTGCACTTGGGACAAAAGATGGCCAAAGCCCTCTCAGCTTCCTCTCAATATCTTTTGATATGCATGGCCAGCATCTGCCTCACCTCGCTTTTGCGATCTTCCAACATGTCTCCAATTTCACCCTCAATGGATGAGTTGGAAGAAAAGGTACTGCTCCCATCATTTCGGTTTCCAGCCATTTGCTACAGAGGAATGTTTCTTCTTCTTCTCCCCTAGAGGTTCTAATATGTCTTGTTGTCCCCCTAGGGTTTCTGCTTAATCACAGCCACCGAAGAAGAGAAGGTTGGCTATGTAAAGCAGTGGGGGTTTTGTGCAAACATTTTTCTGACTTATCTCTACTCCTACAAGGCATGAAAGGAAATATTTTTGGTTGAATTTTGTTTTTTCTGCTTGTACCTACAAAACTGAAATAGATTGAACTGCAACTAACTAAAATCTGTCTTGCTGAATTGAAAATACAAAATTGGAATGAAAGCAGGAAAGAACTAATCTATTTTGCTGAAATGAAATTGCAGGAATGAAATGCTAAGCTACGCTTACAGCATTGAAATTGCAGAATTGAAATGCTAATCTATGAAACCAGGAAATATCTAATCTATGCTTGCTGAAATGAAATGGAAGCAGGAAATGTCTAATCTACTTTTGCAGAAATGAAATTGCATAATGGAAATGAAATAAACTACTTAACAGAAGGTTGTATTAGAAAATAGAAGAAAAGCAGCAATCACTAATACTCTGACACTTCTCTGGCAACAACGCCAAAAATATGGTGAGCTCCAATATTGCAGCAATAATGCTACAACTCCTGGGACTCCCTTCTTCACTTTTATCAACCCGGTAGTTCGTAACAAACTTGGAAGCGATGGTGCTGTATGCACAAGTACTAGCTCTTGTCGCGGTTGTCACTTGATCAGCTCGCACAAGTTCACTAGGAGCTTAAGCCAAATTCTATGAGCTCTTAGAAGAATCTTTCAACTGATGGATGAAAGCTAACTCAAAGGAGGCTAATCTACTTGCAAAAAGAAACTAAAAGCTGAAATGAAATGCAAACCCTAGCAAATCCTAGTTTTACCAACTAACCCTACCGGTGCACGAAAAGCAATGAAAGCAGTGGAAATGGATTCCATTGACTTTTATATAGGTAAAATGC
This sequence comes from Pinus tabuliformis, assembly GCA_031772625.1. NCBI lineage: Eukaryota > Viridiplantae > Streptophyta > Pinopsida > Pinales > Pinaceae > Pinus > Pinus tabuliformis. Next base: position 174,623,621 of record CM062804.1, on the reverse strand, counting down.
ATGCGACTGAGATACTTCTATAAAAAAACATCTTTTTTCATTTTTGAGTAATTTTGCAGAATGATTATGCATGTGCTCTAACTATTTTTGACTGTGTAGAGGTTGATTGATGAAAATAAATGGGGTAAGCAATTGCAGGAGGTTGAGAAGGTGAGAAGAGGGCCTAAGGGGTCCCTAGCACCCTTCCAAAGAGTTTCACAGTGATCAGATCTTGAGAAATTTCTCACGTGATCTTCTACAGGAAGTCTGCAGGGGTTCTACAGGAAGTTCTACAGGAAGAGCCGAGAGAGGATTTTTGAGGGTTTGAAGGAGGAAAAATGGTGGGAAAAAGGAGATGAAGGTTGGATGAGGGTGTTACATGGTCTAAGACTCTGTTAATGAAGAGAAAACATGAAGGTGATGGCTGGATTGGTTCAAAGGGTAAGAAAGCGATTTTGCACAAGAACGTAGAAATTAGGGTTAGTTGGGAAAGTGTGGCAAATGGAGGGAAGAAATATTGAGTGAGGGGTTGGAATAGGTTGCATGATGGAGGAAGGGTAGCTAGGGATGTATCATAGATGCTCTACACACTATTTCTCAAAACCAATCAAACAAAGACTATGCAAACCAAAGATCTAGCTATCTTGACCTAATTTGACCTAGAAACCATAAGCATGATGAACAGAAGTTTATTGGTAGAGAATCATGTAAGATAAATATGAAAGCAAAGAAAGAACAAATTCTAAACATGCAAGTACCACTGGTATCAACTTTCCTAACTAAAAATCTAACACTAGCAATTGCATGAAGAAGCAAGAATAGTTTTTTTATGGCAGCAAGGACACCTTGGTCTCAACTCATGGTCCCGAGGAGGGAGAGGTGAGATCAAGGGTTGCTTGATGGCCCTTTCGGAGATCTTTTCTACTACCAACCTATCAAATCAACCTGAACATGAAAAGCTATTTCAATCATAAAAATCAACCTAAATAACAAAACAAGATTTTAACCTAAATAACAGATTTTATTCTAAGAATGCAGCAAAGACACATCAAAGTACACAAAAGGAGGTACTCAGCAGTTGATTTGGGCCAAAACCCAAGAGCTACAGCCTCCTAAGGAAGATTAGAGCTGGTGCAAAGCTGGATTCATCTTTATTAATCAAAAGAATAGTTACATCCCAAAAGCTATCTACAAGAAAAAGCTCGAAAATGTGTTGAAATGCAGAGCTAACCTACTGACTAAAATCTAACTAACAAATGACTAGAAACCGACTAAAAAATGAATCACATTGAACTACAAACTGGCTAACTGAAATGTGTCCCTAAGCCTTCTTATTTATACAAATTGAGGACCCCAACAGTCCTCCTAAACTTTAGGGACTCGGCTGCCATAACTTGCAGTTAACAGTAGTCCTACTTGACTTGCTTGGCTGCCCCTTGAGCTCTGAGTTTTTTTGATGGAGAATTCTAGGTAAGGCCTCATAAATGAAAGGGACACCTTCCTACAAATCCTCTCCCTTGTTCTTCCACGAATTTGGCTGCCAAGTGCTCATTTAAACCTTTGATTTTGTCTCAAAATTAACCAAAAATCTGCATAAAGCACACATTAGACTTGTTGGCATAATGACTAACCCAATTCACTCTATTAGCATACATATAATAAAAAACATGCAATAAACTAATGGGAATGGTGGATTAAGTTGAATTAGGAGGCTGAATGAGCCCATATAATTACTCATTTCTGGGGCTCATCACATATCTTGAGGTCATTCTCTACCAATTTCATGTGGTGAACTCCTACACCAATCGAGTAACAACGTGAGAAAAATGTGTTGCAGGAACCATCAGAGTCATCCTCACATTCATGCTATAGTATTCCTTCTTTTCCTACCCATCGTTCTTCCTCCACCTCTCTTTATAGGCCAAATTCTTCCTCCCTCTCTCCTACCCTAATATTTTCAAAATACAAAAATTATGTAGTGTTTCCTCAAGTAATATTGAGCTATTTTTCATTTCCAAGCCACTTTATGACCTAATTATCTCCGAGTCTAGTGTTTTTTTGTATGAAAATGAAAACGGAAATGAAAACGAAGCTCCTTGCAACATCTATTCTAGTGGATTCCCATCCCCAGATGATGCTGAAATGCCCTTTGACACACCAATGCCCTCCCCATCTTTTCTTTCTCCATGTGGAACTCCACCCATGACACCTCTCACACCCATCAAATCTTCAAAAGTCCCCCATCGAATCCCGATCCAAATGGAAAATCACAAGTTTGAAATAAGCCACACTTTATGAGTGGACACCAATCCTTTTGTAATTCCCTACTTGATCCTATCATGTTAATTTTGATTACTTTTTAATTAACCTGAAACTATTGACCTATAATTATTAAGTAATATTGAATATACCTAGACTTATGAATATATAATTTTATTTTACTGATATGACCTCTTATTATTTGTTATTATCTAATTATAAATCAATTCCCAATGTTTTCCATGTTGCCTTATCCAATTTATTTCGAAATTGAAATATAGATATTTAATTCTGAAATAAATTAGCGAAGAAAATATGGAAAACCTTGTGAATTAATTTATAATTAAATAATAACAAATAAGGAAAATTCATATAAGGAAAATAAAATTATAGATTCACAAGTCTAGGTTTATACCAATATTACTTAATAACTATAAGTCAATACTTTTAGGTTAGTTAAAAAGTAATCAAAATTATCATGATAGAATCAAGTAGGGAAATACACATTCCTTCTCATCATCCTTAGGGAACTATAATAAATCCCCCATTTCTCATAATCACAGGAGACCTTCAAGGCCTCCACTCATGATTCCCCCTTCTTATGTTAACCCTTCTACCGAGAAGAAGCAAAAACTTATGGACTTGAGTCAATTCACTTCCCTATTTAATTATCTTGATCTTTAGCCTTTTCCCAAAGTGTTTGCTCATTTGAATGGATTCCCTACACATCCAAGGGTTCACAAATGAACAAAGCCCAGTTCAAACAACAACCCCAATACTTGTAACCCTTCTCCACCTTTCAAGAAACCTACATCTATTCCCTTCTGCACCCCATCTAAACCTAATTAGTGCCCAATCATTGACCCAAAGGCAAAGAAAAGTCCTCATTATAGATTGTCCACTTGCCCATAGACTTTAATGGATGTTTTTGAATCGAGGGAGAAAAAAAATGTTGTTGGGGACATGCCATTGCATAACAAAAAGGAAAATATGTAGATTTCAATGCTTTTGAAGGCTACAATAGATAGCACATAACTTATGAAGAGTCTATAATTTTACTATATTAATTTTTTTCTTGTCTATGGACCATTTTGTAAAACCTTGGAAATTTTCCAAAACCTCAATTGTTGTGATAATTTTTTTTTTTTATATTAAGAAATGTTCTCTTATTTTGTTTCCATATATTTATTTCTTTCTTGCAATGAATTAAAAATATAATACCACATGTAAACGCTATGTACGCCTTCATTTCAACGTTTCAAGGTATTTATTTTTCTATATGTTGTTTTTTCTTCGAAATTCCTTTTCACATGAAATTTGCTTTTCTTTTTTATGCACCATTTAAATATCATGTACGTTTTTGTTAATTTTTTTTTTTTTTGTTGTAAATGCAAAAAAAAAAAAAAAAAAAAATTGTTAAAATAATTATTATGTTTTGTGTTAGTAAAATTTTAAATTCTCGCTTGACCATAAAATAAGCTTCAACCAATAAATGTGATAGATGAATATTCATTATATTACATTAAAAGGTCAAACATATTCAACCCTATTCATTCCTATGTATATTAACTATTTACGTAATTTTAAAGATTTTACAAGTTACACTAACCCATTATTGAATTTTTTTCAGGTAGCTTGGTCAAACCCATTAACTATAATGTATTTTGAAGATGAACAATTCGATTAGTAGAACTTAGAAATGACCTTATAAACAATAAAACAAGGTCAAATCCACTTTGAAATAAGAATTTGTGATGATTCTAACATTTTAAGCAATAATAATATGCATGCATGGATTTTGAATAAATTCATAATCTTCTAACAAGGGAGAAGGATATAAATTTTCGATATAGAAGGTAACACCTAAACGACACAAACCCAGTTGTGTTTAGATTCAACTATGAATGTATCAAAAGCATCACAACCTTGGTAACCACACATTTGAGATTTATTTATCCAACCATAAAAATACTTATTTCCTAATTCAACTAATGCATAGACACATTTTATAAAAATTGAGATCTATCAAGAATGTTATCACATGCAAGATTTCTTTTTAATCATCTCTCTTGGTGTCCTAAATTCTAAATTATACCAAGTTTTAGTTAGTGCCACCTTTTAATCTAGTAGTGCTCATTATAATGATATAATTAAAGGATGTTTCTAAATAAAAAGGCAGTGAGTGGTGACTCTAGTATATATAGAGGCAGTGCCAAATTAAATGATGACCTACTGAAATGATTATAATTGGCCAATCATGGTTCCAACAAGGATTAATGAAGACCAATGGTAATGAGACATGATGCACACATGAGGCTAAAAGTAATTTGCGTAAGAGTAAGTGTTTGTTATGAATCAAGTTGTCACGAAAGGATCGATAAATATGGTAAATAATTTCAGTTTTATTTCATCAATATTGTTTCTTGTGCGGAATTCATAATTGTTGCATGTCTTTATTTTTTGGATGTCCATAGTGTTTCATCCCCATGGAGTCATAGGATTTTTTTATCAAATCCCCAATTTTCCTCAACCATTTAGTGTGAAAAGCTATTTGCAAACATGGGAAAGACTAGTCATTTATGTCATAATAAACTAGAAGGCATAAATTTTTTGGAAGCTAACCTATAGCTTCTTGCAAAGCTTACAATAGGATGGTTAGAGATAAGGGAAGCTATTTTGGAAACACATTCTCCATATATTAAGTTGGCATAGTCGGACATATTTTCTGGGTTGTAAATAGGGTACACTTTGTATTTTTTCCAGACTATCAATAAGGTAATGCAAGGTCCATATCTTCAGTAGAACGAATACCATTCAACAACTATGGATACAAGGTCAACTTGGAAACACAAGAAGTTAGTTTATTTGTTAAAATATTTTCTAAATATAGTCCAAAAATGAGATATACCAATATTTTTTATATTTTGTGATTAAATGTTTGCAGAAATTATGGATCTCAATATTTTGTAGAATTTTTATAAATCTTATGTAGAGAAAAGAACCAAAGGTTTGGATCTGGAGTGAAAATAATTGTGTTGCATGTAAAGACTTCTATGAAATTAATTAAAGTTTTTCCTACGATGACAAGTACTTGCAAAAATTGCCCAAAGATTCTTGTGCTAGTATTATATAGTCTGTGCATTCCTTTATGTGTTTGTATTATTTCCTATGTATTTCATAATATGTGTAATTTTTAGTAAATGAATAAAATAAAAGGTTTCAAATTTCATCGTTGATGTTATGATGTTCGAATAATCAAATACTTTAACGCTTTGCCTTTAAATCTGCTTTAGATTTCATTCTTTCTTTATGTTCTACTAAAGTGGATCATTATCTCCATTCAAATTTTAGCTACAATGATGGTCTACGTGTCTAAGATGTTGGTATATACCCCTCGTTTGATAATTTATAGCTAGGTAACTGAGAATCCATTAGTTTTCGTGTTAATATTAAAACTATCATGACTCCGTGCCCAATGGATTTTTTCTTTGCCTTACCAAAATATTTTTAAAAACCCTTACTTATAGAATATATAGCCATTGTTTGAATACATGAGAAATTGTAAAAGTGAAATTGGGTACATGATTCATAGAGGGATACCCCTCTGACTGTAAGGGACAACTTCCAGTCTAATGTTTGTTCAAGGTTACCTCTCGATTTTTCCCAATACATGTGGGGTGAGATTGTGAGTGATAACATTTTGGTGTCATTACTAGTGAGGCAAAGGCTTCATTTAAATGACCCAAGAGAAAGATAATGTTTGAGATATGAGTTCTTATGGTGAACAAAAATAAAACACATAAAATAAGGTGCCATCATTCACATGGCAACTCAATTTTGAAGATTCTAGAGTTCTATGTTTTCATGGCGACTCTACTATCCAAAGAATCAGTAACGTACATAATTTATTCGTGAATCCATTGTCTGAAGATGGATTACATAGAACCTTGCAAATTGAAAAGGTATGTTGCTATATATTTTCACATATTCCTAGTTTTCTAAATCATCTGCCTCATATAGATTGGAAAACATATTTTCTAAAATTCAGAGATAAAAAAGGAGATGTTGTTGATTTGCATCTGATGAAATTTCATATGCATACACGTAAGCTAGGGGTTGAATTTCATGAAAAATGCTTGATGAAAATGTTCATGGTCACCTTGTAGGGAAAGGTGAGATCATGGCATGAAATGTTTCCACCTACTAGCTTATATTATCTTAAATATTTCAATATAATTTTCTATGAAAATTATAGAGAATGCTACGAGTCTTTATCACCTTCTGGGAATCAAAGTGAAAATTTTGAAAATTTTATTCAACACATTGAAAATGAATATGGTCATGAATATTTAGGGGATGAATAAATCAAAATTTTTAGGAATATTATTTTCAATAGCAAAAAAACATATTAGAGGATAGTTGACTTGATATTCATGAAAATTTGTAGAAGAGTAGAGTTCCTCCCTTGACTGAAAATGAAGAAAATCAGGATCAAAATATTCAAATTCACACTTTTTCCTCTAAGAGCGATGAGGAAATTCAATTGTCTTTAGATATTTCTAAGGAACAAAAGAAATATATGGTCAATTTATCATATTTGGAAAGACTTCAATTTTTTCCTGAGTCATTTGTTCAAGAAAATAACGAGTTTAGATTTGATGAAAGGTTAGTGCCTACACATGGCAGTTGGGACATAGATATTGAGGAAAATAGTGAAAATGAAAATAGACATGAAGATGTAATTCAACAATACATACCTCTTCAAAAAATAAATTTAGAAATTATTGACTGTCAAGAGGACATTCCCATTTTAAATAACCTAGTTCTTGCATGTGAAAATTTTCAAGAACATACAAAACCTTTTTTTGATGAGGATGGTAGTAAGGATAAATAGTTTGTTCCCATTTCATTTTCGAATGATTAACTTCGTGATGCAAAAAAATCAACAATAAGACACAGGGTTTATCTTTTTCTATTTGCTAATGATGAAGAAAGGGTAGTTCTTCATGTTCTTGAAGATCATTTTTCATTATTGTTGCAATCTGCAAGGAAGAAGAACTTTGGAGTATTCGTGAAATACTGGTTTCAGATTCAGCTTGGTTTTGAGTTTCCATCTCTTAAGATTCTCATTCTTCTTAACGAAAGTGTGCACATAATCTAGTTATGTAGCCATTTTCGTTTATTGTTACACTGTAATTTTGTATCACTTGATTGAGAAATTGTATCAGCAACCTAGAATAGGTTGGTTTGTCTTTGAATAAGGTCATAGGTGTGAGCATGTTTTTATTATTTCATTTTTAGAGTGGATTTTATTGCAGTATACAATTTTTATAAAATCAATTATATGTAAGAAGTTTGGCTTTCAACATCTTGATTTCAGTTTGCAACAATCTTCATAGTATGGGAATTAGTTTTAGATGAATATTACAGGTCACAAATTATAGAGTTTGATTTAGGAATAGACTAGATAATTATTCTACAGGTTATTTGTTGCCTACTAGGGAGGACAACAACCCAATTGGAGCCAAATGTTATCACATCGAAGGTTTATTTGAAATCAACTCTCTTGGGTTCCTAAATTATAAATTCTACAAAGTTTTAATTAGAGTTTCCTTTTAATTCTCTAGCACTTATTATAACAATATAAGTAAAGGGAGTTGCTAAATCAAAAGGAATGAAATGGTGACTCTTATATAAATAAAGGCGTTTCCATTTCAAAACACAATGGTTAACACATATCATTTCGAAAAGGGGGCACTGTCAAATTCAATGACCACCTGCTGCAACAATTATAACTGACCAATTAGGGTACCACTGAGGTTAATGAAGGTCAATGGCAATCACACGTGGTGAATGCATGAGGCTAAAGTTGCATCAGAGTAAGAATTTATTATGAATCATGTGTTCACAAAAGGATCAATAAATTTGGTAAATCATTTCACTTTTATTTCATCATTATTGTTTCTTGTGTGGAATTCATAATCATTTCATGGTTTTTTTCATGGAATTTCATAGCATGGCAAGATTTTTTATCAAATCCCTCATTTTCCTGGACCATCTAGTGTGTCAAGTTGTTTGCAGACATGGGAAAGAGTGAAAATTTGTGTCGTAATGAATTTGAAGGCACAAAAATTTTGGAAGCTAACATAGAGATTCTTAATGAATTTACAACATGTTTGTTAGAGATAATGGAAGTTACTTTGGAAACATATTCTCCATATATTAATTTGCTATAGTTGGACCTATTGTTTGGGCTATAAACATGGTGCAATTTAGATTTTTTTTAGGATATCAGTAAGGCAATCCAAGATCCATCTCGTCAACATAACTAATACCATTCAACAACTATGGATCCAAGTGGTGCACCCTTGTATTGCACCAAGAGTGTTGCAACTCCTAGAGGCTCCTCAAATCTATTTATCAAGCTAGGGTTCATACAAATTTCGAGATGAAAGTGATATATACATAGTAGATGGATTTCTACTAATGCCACCCTCAACTAGGTCATTTGATCATTTGGGCTCCAAGACCATTCTTCTACTGAATTAGGGTGAATTAACTACTAAAAGTGATATTCAAAAGGTAGCCCTAATGTAGAAAAAGTAAATGTTTTTCATATCCAACTTGTAAATGCTATCAACTTGTAACAAATCAATTCATTAAAGAACAGAAGAGTTCTGCTACCTATAGAAAGGAAACTACACTAATTTCAATCAACCATATAGTTATCAAGTTCACTTGAAAATAGAAAATCATTCTACCAACTCACAACTCAATATTTCATGCATCATCTATCTAATTTACACTTGCATATAAACTAAAGTCCTATTTTCCAAATCTGTGATGAAGAAAATAATGGTATTTTCTCTTGCAATGAAGCAAAAGGAATGGAGGGAATGGCATAGGTGGTACCTCTAACCATGGAGTCCAATTTCGGGGGTCAACCTACTCTCAAACTAAGACATACTGGAATTACAGGTTAAAACGAGGGAAAAACAGGCTGCTACATCCAAGCTACAACAAGATGCTACAGAATCCATGTATTGCTACAGGAAGACCTGTAACACATCAGGAAAGCTTCCGAGAGGGTTTGGAAGGTAAGGATGATGAGATCAAGGTATGGAAAGATGGGTAAAGGTTTTGGCAGATGGATGGAAGGTGGACAACACCCCTAGCCAAGCTCAACACTTCCGGAAGGCAAACTTTTGACTAAGAGGGCTTGTCAGGGTGACCTAAAAAGCAGAGATTAAGAACAGTTGTTGGGATTCATTAAAAGGGAGTGGATAAGTCCTAGGTGGAGATGGTGGAAAGGTCCCTTCCCTATAGGTCCAAAAGCCCTGCAACATCACATGCACATGCTCTTATTTTTGTTTACAAAATATTATAGCCAATGGCGGAAAAGATGAGTTGAATTTGGAAACTATTTAACTCATGCTAACAACCCTGATCTATGCAAAAAATTAAATTCTAAGCTACAACCATAATATGTAAAACAATACAACTAATGTATACCTTTTTGAAAGAAATCATAAACAATAAATCATTGCATAATGTTTTTGGGCTGTGATTATAGAGTCCTCTAATTAGGCTCCCATTAAGGAAATGAGATAGAGGCAACAATCACAGATTTTTTGAGGAAATATACTCTACTAAAATGCAACAACTAATCAAACATTCTAAGCTACAAGAAATATAAATACATAAGAGTGACCTAAGCTACTAGTGCTGGTCCCAAACGCAAGAGCCTTAACCATCTAAACTAACTCAGTGATGGATCAATAAGAAACTTCTCATTCTCATTGCAAAAATGGCAAATAAATCACATAATAACTCGAAAATAGTAGCCACAAGTGCTTGAGATCAATAGCTTCTTAGCTACAAATAAAATTTGAATCCTAATGAGTTCCATGGAATGTTTACTTGAACAAAAGGGTAGCCACCAACAACTCCATAGAAAATAAAGATGTTTTCCTCCCAATACTCAAGAAAGGTAGATCTATAACTTCCTTCAACTGCATTGGCTTGATTGTCAATGACCTCGTCCTTCTTTGCTTCCAATGACTCCAAGTTGATGAGAGACAATGTGGCGATCTTGGTTGATTGAAGGAGTTAAGGAGGTAGACAACTTCCTAGAATCTCTCCCTGTTGTCTTATTTGAGGCCCTTCATTGAAAACTCAATTCCTGCACTTATACTCTGTTATGCCACATGACATAATGACACATCTTGTATCACCCTCACTAAACATAATATAACAAAAATTTTAAATAAATGTGTGAGAGATAATTATAAATATGGAGGATGGCATTACAACCCTTTTGATATACCTATTGATGAGCCTCATCATCACCGCCCTATTGAAGTTGTTTCTCATCCTATAAGAAACACATTTATCAATGTCCATGCATTAGATAGCCCTAGTGTCCCCTCTCACATTCCAAGGCTCTTCAGATGGTGTGCCTTCTTGAGGATAGAATCATGCATCCTTTTCTATGTTTGTCCACTACTTCCTCTCCTCTTCCTCATTCCTTTCTTCATGTAGGCCTAGCAACAAAGGTGGACTAAGCTTTAGTACAGTCCATTTGATGTTTAATATTTGCATGATTATTTTGTATAGGGGTGTCATTTTCAATGCATCCCTCAACCTTTCAGGAGTGTGATACTCCCTGATTTGAGGACTATGGGGTAAGGAATTTCATGTTCTCTACCATGTTTTCTTTCTTTCTATCCCTAACAGCTCGAGTTTGTCTTCAAAATGTGATATTTCCTACTCTTAGGTGGCAAGGTATCTAGGTGCTACAATACCATCATTGGAGATGATTCTATGATTACTAATGACATCTATTGGTCTTATCTACTCTACCCTGATATATAGTGGTTCTTTTTCTTCCTTTTCCATTGCTTTCTTTATCTCCTTAGCTCTCGTCTCCTCATGAGTCATCCAAAATTCTAGGGCCATCAATTGCATGTCCCCCAACTTTGCATTTGGATCCAAAAAACTCATATTAGTGAACGAGAGTTCATGCATGTATAACTAAACATTTTTTTTCTCTGTCTTCTATGTTACTTTGGTCACATAATTCAATGAATAGTTTGTAGTCTTGAAATGGCATGGATCCATCTTGTGCTAGGGTCTTTATTTGGAACTACATTCACTTATCTTTGATAAAGAGTGCATAAGACTTGGATGGTTTCATGCACTGCAGTGCCTCCATGGAGAGGCTTGCCATTGTGGCCAGTTTAGTTTCCTTCTCTTTCAAATTTTCCCTGAACCATCTGTTCTCTGTGTGTAGTTGTTCCCTCATTGTGGTCTCTTTCTCTCTTAGCTCACTTATCTATTTTCACATTTCAAGGACCTTATCTTCCATGTGGCCCACATCTTCCACGTTTTTGCACTTAGAAATCTCCATCCATCTGTGGATTCTTCCTCTTTATGCTTCAAGGTCAATCAAAAGTGGGATTGCAAATTTTATTGGAATAACTCTCCCTCCTTCAACGAATTTATAATAAGAGATCACACTAGCTTGTGAAATGGGCTCCTGTAACTCTGGGAAGTCCTTCTCAAATATTTTTTTGGAATCTTCCCCCTCTCGTGGTTGTTGTTTTACCTTCTTCCCCTCCCATTGCTCATTCTACCCTTCCTATAGCACCCTCGACTCTTCCTGTGGCACACTATATTTCCTATAAAATGCTCTGTTTTTCCTATGGCTTCCATTTTCCTTTTTGTTGGTGGGTGGTAGGTGTATTATGTTATGTACAGGATCTTGATATGGTTAACTATGGGAGTCCTTAATATGGTCTTTGGAGAGGTGACCTTCTCAACTTTTATTTCAGTGGGCCCCACCTCCTTGTTTCTACTTCAGGACTCTTCAATTGTTATAGGGGCCTTTATGGGAGTTTGAGGCATTCCTTGCTTAATATTGGTTATTTTCCTAGTCTTATAGTAGAGGGGATTTTTCCTTTGCCTCTTCCTTTTGGGTTTGACTAGGCTGCTCAAGGTGGCTAAGGTGGAAGCTACCTTCTTTTCACTAGGTCATGGAGACAAAATTCTTTGCCCCGGGGATACCGCTTCTTCTCTAGATTCATTAGTTTTGTCGGGGCTTTGTTTTTCTTGTTGCTAACTCTCTTCCTATTCATATTTGTCTTCCTCTACCTTTGCCTCTGGTTCTTCCTCTGTCTTCTTTGCCTCTGTCTCTCTTTCCTCTTCTACCTCTACCTCTTCTTCTTGTTCTCTTCCCTCTCTTCCTACAACACTAGAGGTCGGGGTCTCACCTAGCATGGGGGTTTGAGTGTCAATGAAGGTCTCTCTGTCCATATCAATGAATTTGGAGCAAAGGATAGGGATCCTTGGTTTTTTCAAGGCATATACTACCATAATTTTAATGAGGCCATGGTGGCCTAGGTGCTAGTGTTTTCCCTCTATAACTTTTTGACTCATGTCCCTAATGGATTGTAGGAGGAAGTATGGTACACTAAATCTTTTAGCGAGGGTAAATTCTAATTGAAACCTTAGTTCATAGAGAAATCCAAAATTGTAGCCATAGACTACACTCAACCTTCCTACACAGGAGATGTATTTTAGGATATGGTAGGCCACCTCATCCCAGGGATAGGGTAGGATTTCCCTCGTAACTCCATTTTTGTCTTCAATAGGTTTTTCATTGGTAGTGAAGAAGTTCTTTATAGCAATGGCACTCGTGGTTTTTTCTTCTCTTTTGCATTGGATCCCTAGGGGAAGGTTTGACACCTTGCTAACTAGCTCAGGACTAGTTGAAATAGATAATCCCCTCACCAAAGTGGTGGAATTGTCTTATGTCTGAGAGCTTAGGTCCATGGAAAATTTATATGCAATGTTATCATTCTATCCCCTTAATACTTCAAAAAATCCTAGCCACTCATGTCTTCTAAAAATGTGTAATATAGGAGGATGAAGATGAATTCTTTTAGTGTTTGAGGGCTCCCTTCTATTGAATCCTCCCCCCACAACTTTTATATGTTTTCAATTAAGTGATGGAGGGATGCTTCTTGTAATAACTCTAATGTGTAATTCAGTAGAAGTAGAGGGTGGAAATATATATTTGATGATATTTTTCTATATTCCCTCTAATCTACATCCATAAAAGTTCTTGCAATCTGCAATTTGACTGATATTTTGTATAGAAATTAGGGTGCACCGACATCCAAGTTATGGAAAGATGAGGGAGAGGATGCACTTACTTTTAACACATGGCCTACAATAAATATGACAAATTGGAGATCAATTTTACCTTTGGTGCCATTCATTCACCCTTTTAAGTTTCCAACGGTAGTTCCTTAGGCTTCATGTAACTAGTGCAGGTTTCATGTAGCTTCGTGTAGCTTCCTCCTATAGAAACGGTAGATCAAGGTTTGCCTCTACTTGATGGCTCCCCAAGCTTGTCCTCACTTTAACTATTTTTGAAATGAGTGTAAATGCAAGAGAATTAGAGCCCCATTACATTATATGCTAGTTTTATCTAGCACTTGGAGTGTTGTGATGACTTGGCAGAGACACAAGGTTTCATCTTTTGGACCATTGTCCCCACTAGGAGTAATCATGCCTCATCCCTCGCAATCAACATCCACTCTCATGTGATATTATCTTGACTAATGTGACACCATGTTGCATGAGGCCTCATAATATCACTTTGTTTACTAAATGAGGGTGGCCAAGTTAACTTTCCATCTCTAGCTTATAAAAATACCTCCTCTCGACATTCCTACATTTTTCATTATTTACACATAGGGAGGAGATGAGAGGTTTCCATACATGTTCCTATCTCGTGATCGACTGATGCAAGGATGGACATGCTGGAACTAGACCTTTGTACTATCACCAAGGGAGTTGTCTTAATGTGGTTTTTCTTTTCCCTTTGTATATCATTTTCTTCTAATTTTATTTGATTGTTGTTGTTGCTATGTGTGAAGGTCCTTTGTGGATGTTCCAGGTGTCACTATTGGTGGAGAGTCCTGCATGGAGTGGTATGATTACTATATATTTTGTCATGAGTTGGTATCACCACCTTTACTTTATGACAAGGGAAAAAGCAAAAATAGGATTATGTCTTTCTGTAATGTTTGCACAGGCTGTTACAGGAGGAGGTTTTCTTCATGTAGCAGTCATTTTCTTCTCTTTCGGGGACTTTTAACTGCATGGTAGTGATGATAAAGGATGTATATGTCTTGGAGGATGATGGTAGGGCTCTGAGGGAGTATTGCAGGTTTGTGAAAATGGAGGGGATGTGCTCTGTGTGTTTTTCAAGAAATTCTCCAGGATGAGAAAGAGTGTGTTATCGGGAAAACTAGTGTCCATTCTGAGTTGCTAGTCCCACTAAGATGGGTAGATATCTTAGAAACAAATAAACTAAAGTCACTCGTGTTTTCCTTTATGAGAGATAGATGAGAAAGAAGCAGAGAGTACCAACCTCAGTCTTTCACTTGGCTCCTTGCTTGTTTCCTTTCCCCTTTGACAGAACTTCACCACTCTTTCCTTACTTGCCCCAATTCAAAGAGCACCTGTAGAGTCAAAGTAGCATAATACCATCAAATAATAGAGATCTATAACTGTAAACAATATAGGATCAGATGTATATTAACCATACAAATGCATATATCAATACAAGATTTAGAGATACACAAGAATATGGAGGAAAACTCAAATAGCTTTATTGATAGAAGTAGTAGAAGAGAGGATTACAACCCATTGGTCTAATCCAGCACCATCCTCCCAACATGAAAACCCTTTTCACCTCATGAAAACCTTAGATCACCCAAAAATACAATGTTGCACAGAGAAACCAACAACACTTACAAAATACAAAATTCCAGCCTTTGGATCTCTAAGATGAGGGATCCATATATAGATGTTTGTAGGTGGGTGAGTCAGCTTCTGGGATTTTGATTAGTGTCATCTCTCTAATAGTTCTTGGTTCCACTTGGAGATTTCATGATCTCTTACTCATCCTCGGCGAATTCAGAGAGGTAAGTGTCAAATGAGCATCTTCTAGAAGATTCTCTAGGTTTCCACCTAGAAAACTGCTTCTACGATTTGTCTGCTCTCACTCATTGCACCCTACAGAAGGGATTTCCAGTATGCATCACACTTTTTGCATGTAGCAGGTGAGATGCATTGCACCCTTAGCACTGAGCCGTCTGTATGGTCCAGTTCTGACCAGTTTTGAGTATTTTTTCAGGGAGAACTTCTGGGGGATCATGTAATCAACTGACCTTGCTCCTTTAGGGTATGAAACAACATTTTTACAAACTTAGAAGCCCTTGGTTTATGGACATGTGTGATTGGGGTTGCAGTGCCCAAATATGTCTATAACAGTTGCCCCCTAAAGCATGAGGTCATAAATCTTTTTGATGTCGGGTGAAATGCTTTATCATGAGGATCCGAGGTTTTTCGAACTGGAAGGTGATACAATACAATACATTATCTTCATAATATTTTCATGATCTAGCTGAGGCGGGCATTCCTGTGCTCAGCTTTATAAATTCATTTTCATGCTCATAAGATAGACAACCGTCTGTGTGGCAGACTGATTATTCTAGTACATCCATCATCCTTTGGCTTGGATGATTATCTATGCAGCAATGATGTACATGTGATGTTTTTATTTTCCTAAATATATCACAACCCAAATGGATGAAACTAGATCTGGGGTCTTAAAAACTCATTCAATCTTCGTCCGAAGTGCAAGCCGATCCATGTAAAAATATTTTCTGGTGTCGAACATGGAAAGACATCGCCTGATTACCAGCCAATGATGTAAGCTATCAACAGGCACAAGAGGAATCACCGATAATGATAATGATCCTGAAGATACTATAGTACAATTCATGTGGTGTGAATACATGAGTCGATGTCGAACACCACGCAAAATCTTTCGGTCAAAGGCCATTAATGTAAACCTGTCGCTGGAAGTAAGAAACTTTCCATTGAGGCATGCAAGCTTCAAAGTACTGAAAGGGTTGTCCCTAGGTCGACTTCTTGGATAATGAGCTGATGTCGACAAGAAGTGACCCGTCGTAGGAGGGCATTAATGAATCCCACATCTACGACACAGAATAGAGCAAATGATTTTGTGGAGGTGAAAATGATCTGATGATACAAGGTTTAGGGTGGCGGTCACGAAAGAATGAAGCGTGAAGATATTGCAGCAGATGAGAGACAAGCTGGGTTGGTGAGTTCTTTGAGTGACTTGTCTTGAACATATTGGTGACATTGAAATGGATTGGTAGCGTTTACCCTAAAAAATGGATGGTATGGTGGACCAATGGTAATATGACTGGCGAACGAAATAACCCAACTCGACTCAATCATGGTGATGGAGTGAAAGTGTCATGTTCAAGAGCGACCTGCTACCAATAAAGTTTCTTCAAGTTTTCTTCCCAACTTTTCCCTAGTCATTTCTGACCAGTACCTCTTTATTTTTGTCAAGATTGAGGAGGATAACATATGCTTTTTCTATAATTTCCCTTCGAGAAAACCTGTCACTATGTTTTAACAAGTCTAGCGACAGTGAAACTCGCCCTTGCCTGCATGGACAAGTTTGTCACTATTGTTTTAACAAGTTTAATGACAAAGATAACTCAGTCTTTTTCATTTTTACAGAGTCTGAAAAGGGATAGAAAGGAAACTACAGTATTCCTTTTTCGTAATGTAATCCCTTAAGTACAAAAAAGTGTAAAATAATATGAAAGGGATGAATTTTCGATAGTTTTAACGAGCCGAACAAGACAAGCGCTTAATATTTTTATGTAATGAACCCTCAGGTCCAAAAAGATTAAAATGTAGAGGAGGGATAGCACTTTCGATCACTTTAACGAGCTGGACAAGCTAATTTCTCGGCAATCTTTTCATATTTTATGAGTCAGATGAAAAGAGCTTAAAGGAGACTCATTTTTTGAGGAACGAGTGATGTTTTTGGACAGCGGCTGGTTCCAGGTAACGTTTGGAACTTTTTCAATCACGGCAGTGGAAAGAAGGTGGCTAATAGGATCACTCGTCGTAGTTGTTCCTAAAAAGGAGTAAAAAATCAAATGGAGGCGTATGATCGGCTAAAAAAGAGTGGAGGTGATGGTAAGAACACGACCAAGGCTCAAAAACTGATAATAATGCAATCACAATGGTTATTTACCGGAGGTGGGTTCATTTTTTATTGAGCTTAAACTCTGGTGGAACATATTCTCATTGCTAGGTTTATTTTTTAACGAGCTTGAACTCCGCATAAAACTGCTCGTGCCAGTCATATAATAAGGATGTCTCATCGATAGGTTCATTTTTTAGGGAGCTTTCCCCATTCAAAACTTTGCTCCAAAGCCTATTTTTATGCAAGCTAGGAAGGACCAATCCTACGAGTTTAATGGGTTAAGAACCTGCAAACTAAGAAAATAAATGGTTGCTTTTCACTTGCATGCGAAAAGGTTTGCATGCCCCTAGGTATAACGAAGTAGAGTTTCCAGGTTACCATTCAATTTGCAGAAAAAACACTTCCATGGCTCTGTCAGGAAAGGCATACCTTCTCATAGAGGAATCTTATTCCAGTCTAATCCCATTTTACTAAATGGATGGGTGTGTCAAACTAGTCATATTCTTATGTGGAAACCTACCTTATAACTGGGGTTTTCCTGCCGAAGTAGACCAGGTTGCATGCCTCCTAAGTTTAAATCACAATCATCGAATCACTCGCGCTCATCAGGTGGATGGACTGGAGATTGATGAGACATTCCTTGTGCAAAAAGACCAATTATGGATGGCATTTGACTATTAGCTATGTGTGAGCCAGGAAATGAAAGTTGGTCTACGAGCTGGACCACTCTGCCTTCATGTAGAAAACACATCAATCGAAAGAGTGAGGAAACAATAGCTTCCATTCTATAAATGTAGTCACGCCCAAGGAGCAGATTTTAATCTAAAGGTCCTTGGACTACCATTACATTCAGGTAGACAATTTTCCTTCTCAAAGTTATAGGCAAACTTGGAAGGATCCCTAATGGTCGACTGGTTCCTTTGTTGAAGCCTATTAGATTTGGCATCTCAGGCAAAAGCGATGGCAAACCAAGCGCTTTCCAAGTAGTTGAGGAAAGGATACTCACAAAAGCCCCTTCATCTATGATAGTACCAACCATGATCATTCTGTAAGCTTTTACTATGATTTGGAATGGTACATTAGATGGTAGATGGGGTTTGCCTAGTAGATTCCAATCAAAGGAAACAACTAGATTGCTTGGATGTGGGACCGAATAAATGGCCAGATAAATCTCTGACGAACTTCCTTCCTGTGGTACAATAACGGGTAGATTTCCCCCATGTTCGTCGAAGTCTGTGTTTACGAAAAGAATTTGAATAGTGTCATTCTCATTCTCTTGGGTGACGGTATCATTTGAAGGCAGATCCTATGAAGACAAAATTGGGTCGACTGCCATGTCGACCTGTTGACTTTGGTCCAGGGTGGACTCAGAGGGTTTACCTTCAATGATAGGTGCTTCGATCGACAACAAAGATGTGTCAGTCGGATTTTCAACTACTGATGGACTCGGCAAGAGTTTCTTGTATCCAGGAGGAAGCCGTAGTGGTGAAGCAGGATGGTTATCCAAGACTCTTTTAGCTTCATCTAGGAAGGGATAACAGTGGATGGCATGATCGCCTTCACACAGTCTACAAGGAATTTTAGATCTTCCTTTTTTTCTAGTGACTTCATTTTCACTAGTTGACGATGTACTTTCAACATGATCATCAGAGGTTGAGGACACTAGATTGTGCAAGCGGGGAGACCAGTCCCTTAAGATCCATGGGATGCAAGGACAATCTCGATGATAGTGGTCCCCTTTGCAAATGACACATCAGATTTAGATTTGGATGGTGCAGTGTGTGGATTTTTTGTAGACGATGCTTGGTTGCCTCCTTTTGCCATTGGTTTCTTCTTCTTCTTCTTCTCCTTCTCTTTCTTCTTCTTCTCAGTTACTTGGTTTTTAGTTTTACCAGCTTCACCAAGTGAAGAGGAAGGAGAGGGAGAAACAACTGAAGTAGAAGGTTGGCGGGTAACTCTAGTATCATCTAGTTGTTGGTTTGATTGCTCAGGAATCATGGTGCTTTAAATGATAGAGGTTGAGAAGAGCCATACTGGCAGGCCAATTGCCAGTCCTGGAAGAGACAATGTGGCCATATGAGGTGCACCAACATCTCCCCAAGAGGAGAAAGGATTAGGATTTCCCCCAGGGGGAAATCCTTGGTTGGTGGACTCCATTTTCCCAACCTAAGATCAGCGAGGGAACAAGGATGTTATTCTGATTAAAATAAATTTTATTACACTTTGACACAACTTGCTTTTTCAATTTTTAAGAGTCGAGAAAAAGCTAAAGATGAATCTAGTCGCCCTCGATTTTTAATAGCCTAAAGTGAAAACTGCTCAAATGGACCTTTTCATTTAAGGAGTCTGAAGAATGAAAGAGACTACTTTGGAAATATAGACAGAGGGATTACCAAACCAATCACAAACTGCAGAATACTTTTTATGATATGGTAGTCAATCTTCCTGAATGCTGTGTTCAGTGCATTGCGATCGATAAGGCAGTAGACATGGCTTCCTAAGGATAAATGATATAGCATATTGTGGTCTCCCAATATATATTTGATTTTACGTGGGAGAACAAGTCTGTACTGGCACTTGTCGTCTCAAAGAGGAGGAATCACCCAACCTACGATGAAAGCGATAGTTACCAGGCTTTACGACGTCAGAATATGTCTCTAGCCTAGACTTCTAAATCTTGTGCGTTAGGTTCCAAAGCATTTTTATGTTCATTGAATTTATTTTACAGTTGATCTTTCTTAAGAAGCTTGCCTTTAAGGTTCACCGCGTGATGTAGATACAAAATTCCTAAATATGCAATCTAGGATGATAAACAATCATTCACTCTTCTTTTTGCAATGAAAATCCTAGCCACAAAGGAAAGAGAAGTGAGATTCTTTCAACACGGAGCAGAGAGCACACACTAGATGCACTGTCCTAAATCAAAATCAACAAGCAGTCTAAATGAAAATGCACATGCATGTATTTGTTTTCCACTTTCTTAATGTGTGAGTGACAAAAAGAATGCTAAATACAAATCTAAAGTATCTTTTCTCTCAAAGAGATAGTACTAACAATTTTCTCTTCAAAAGATGAAAGGAATATGAAGACGACACTTTGCGATTTGAAATTCAAAAAAATGAAAGGAAGACCAAGATGATACTTTGCGATTTCGAATTCAAAAATGAAAGGAAGACTACTTTGCGATTTCAAATTCAAAAAGTGAAAGGAAGGCTAAAACGACACTTTACAATTTCGAATTTAAAAAATGAAAGGAAGGCTAAGACGACACTTTCATCTTCAATTTAAAAACTACTTTCGACACTTGAAATATTCAAATCAAATACAAGAGTAATAGTGTAATCAACCATCGAAAAGAGTAGGATTCTTTTCTTTGACTGAAAATGACACTTGCAACACTTCCAAATCAAAAGACGACAGTTCGATTAAGCTACTTTTTGTAAAGGAGAACTGTAAATGGTGAAAAATACATAAAAACATTCACAATTCTTTGTACAATGGAGGTTGAATAATGCAAAGGAATGGAGTTTCAACAGTGGTAT
Source organism: Pinus tabuliformis (assembly GCA_031772625.1). Classification (NCBI taxonomy): domain Eukaryota; kingdom Viridiplantae; phylum Streptophyta; class Pinopsida; order Pinales; family Pinaceae; genus Pinus; species Pinus tabuliformis. The sequence continues at coordinate 174,602,729 of CM062804.1, read as the reverse complement.
ACTGATCACAAACAACAAAACTCTTGAATAAAGCTGAAGAGAATGAAGAAAAAACCAAAATCTAGAGGCAGAAACAGTTTTATCTGATCATCGCACCTGTAACACAGGGAAACAGGGATGCATCTCACCTATTGCACATGGGAGGTGCGATGCATCCAGACTGCCAAAAGGAGACAGTGCGATGGTCCAAAGACGAGACTTTAACTTGGTTTTTGGTCACAGTTTGCATCTTAGTTCAGGGATTTAGGCTGAGCTAATGATAGTAAGTAAACACAAAGTATAGGGGCTGATCTAACGAGGTTACTTGAGCTACCACCAGGGCACTTAGGATGTTTGCAACTCAGTTTTTCAGTTTATAAACAAAACCTGGAGATAGACTAAAGCAACATTGATATACTTTGCACTTGCATAGCAAATGCAGTTGGAAGGCTAGTTGGCTTAACTTCAAGCTCCGTCTGTAGTTTATAAAGTAACCACATATAAATAAGCAAACAAGCGATTCACTCCCCAATGGAGTCACCATTTTGTTATCGGGAAAACTAGTGTCCATTCAAAGCTGCTAGTCCCACTAAGATGGGTAACTATCTTAGAAACAAAAAAACTAAAGTCACTCGTGTTTTCTTTTATGAGAGATAGATGAGAAAGAAGCAGAGAGTACCAACCTCAGTCTTTCGCTTGGCTCCTTGCTTGTTTCCTTTCCCCTTCGACAGAACTTCACCACTCTTTCCTTACTTGTCCTGATTCAAAGAGCACCTGTAGAGTCAAAGCAACATAATACCATCAAAGCATAGAGATATATAACCATAAACAATATAGGATCAGATGTATATTAACCATACAAATGCATATATCAGTACAAGATTCAGAGATACACAAGAATATGGAGGAAAACTCAAATAGCTTTATTGATAGAAGTAGTAGAAGAGAGGATTACAACCCATTGGTCTGATCCAGCGCCACCCTCCCACCATGAAAGCCATCTTCACCTCATGAAAAGCTTAGATCACCCAACAATACAATGTTGCACAGAGAAACCAACAACACTTCCTTACAAAATACAAAATTCCAACTTTTGGATCTCTAGGATGAGGGATCCATATATAGATGTTTGTAGGTGGGTGAGTCAGCTTCTAGGATTTGATTAGTGTCATCTCTCTAATAGTTCTTGGTTCCACTTTGAGATTTCATGATCTCTTACTCATCCCTGGGCGAATTCAGAGACGCAAGTGTTGAATGAGAAACTTCTAGAAGATTCTCTGGGTTTCCACCTAGCAAACTGCTTCTGCCATTTGTCTGATATTGGTCATCACACCCTACAGAAGGGCTTTCTAGTATGCATCGCACCCTTAGCACTGAGCAGTCTGTATGGTCCAGTTTTGATCATTTCTAAGTATTTTTTCAGGGAGAACTTCTGGGAGATGATGTAATTAGCTGACCTTGCTCCTTTAGGGTATGAAACAACACTTTCAGCGACTTAGAAGCCCTTGGTTTATGGACATATGTGATTGGGGTTGTAGTGCCGAAATATGTCTATACTAGAGTTGAAGGTTTATTTTTTGAAAAATATTATTTTTTCTTGTGAATTGGGATGGATGAAAGATGGATATATGGTGGGGGAATCTAATTTACATTTTTCAAGGTCATCCTTGGTGGGAATTTCATTCATATTTTACTGCTGTAGTTTTTCACAGTCCTCCTATAGTGTTATAGGATCTTCTTGTAGCAATCTAGAGAGGGGCTGGAATTTGATTTTTGAGGTACTGGGATGATGGAGAGTGGTGAGGACATGAGTTTGGATGGTGGATATGAAGTGAATGGAGGGAGAAGTGGAGATAACCTTGAGATTGTTGGCCTTGTAGCTCTGGAATGTTCCATTGTCTTCAAACCTGCAAAATGACAAAAATAATTAACAGACATGTTGTCGATCCATGTCCTCGGTAGCTTCTTTGTCTTATTTTTGTTTTTTTAGACACATGGGTGGCCTTAGGAGACGTGTTCAACCTGTATTTCTACCCTGGTCACCTCAAGAGATTTTTTCACCCATGGATTTTTATTTTTCTTCTTTTACGTTACTCCTAGACTCCCTCAGATAGGTTTTCAACCCAAGATTTTCTCTCAGATGCCTCATAAAGTTTTTCATCTAGGGATTTTATTTGTTTTGTTTTTTTAGAACAATACCTAGAAATGTTATTAACTAGAAGCTATGACACTTCTACTCACATTAACCTCTTTGCTAATGGTGTTGATGAATTCTTCCTTAGACATAAGTTTTATGTATACCTTCAACCTATAGCTATTGACAAGAAAGGGAATCCCTTATTCATCAATGGTCCTTATCTGAAGAGCTCCATTGTCATGACATTTCTCTATCAGGTATGGGCCTAACCATCTTGTCATCAATTCTCTTTTGAAATCCTTGAACCTAGAGTCATATAGTAAGGCCCAATGCCCTTCTTTAAAAACATTGTCCTTGATATGGCTATCCCACAAGACCTTCCTCTGTAATTGTCTAACTTCAGTGTGCAAGAGGGCCTCCATTATGAACTCATCAAAGCCATTTAACTGGAGCAACCTATCCTTTTGTGCTTTGGTGAAATCTAAATCCAATTGGGTTGCCATTCTCAAAGTATTATACCCAAACTAAATAGAGAGCAGAGCTTTCTTTCCATAAACCAGATGATATGGAGTAAAACCAATATTTGTTTTCCAAGTTGTGTTATATTCCCAAGTGGCTTCCAATAATATTTTTTTCAAGTGCCTCCTGCTAATGCTCACAACCCTGGTGAACATACCATCTAATGCTCTATTTGTAACCTTTACTTGTCCAGTGGCCTAACGGTGATAAGCAGTATATTTTCTGTGTTTGATATGATGTTTCCTTAACAAATTTACTATCAGATATGATGTGAATTGAGCTCCTTGATCATTGAGTATCTCTCTCGGGTACCCAAATTTTTATAACACATTATTCCTTAAGAACTCAACCACTTTCTCCTCTGTTGTTGCCTTGGCAGCGTTTGTCCCAGCCCACTTTGTCAAATAACCTATGCACACAATGATGTACTCTTTTTCCCTTGATTGTGGATAAATTGGCCTAATGAAATCCATGCCCTACTTATCAAATGGCTCTAAATCCACTTGGGTTTGTAGAGGAATTGAATCCTTGGGTGTGGGTTTCCCCATCATTTGGCCTGGATGACATCTTCTCGTATACCTTCTTTCATCTTGGTGGAGAGTTAGCCAATAATAGCCAACTTGTAGAGCTTTGAAAGCTATTCTCTTGAGACTAAAATGACCTCTAGAGGGCCCATAATGATAGCTGAGAGGATTTCAAGGACTTCCTCCTCCCTAACACATATCCTTAATATCTAATCCGGTCCCAGCCTAAAGAGATTTCCCCCAATCCAAGTAAAAGGGGAGCTATTCTTTACAATTATGCTCTTCTCCCTAGATGACAGATTTGAAGGAAGTATTGCGGCCACTAGGTAGTTTTCTATTTCAACAAACCATGGGGATAAAAATGAGATAGAAAATACATGCTCATTTGGAGTTGATTATTGACCATCTCTTCATCACCTACAGGAAAAGCAAGTCTAGACAGAAAATATGCAACTACGTTTTATTTTCCAGACTTGTCAATGATAGTTAAATCAAGGTTCTATAACAATAGCAACCATCTAATGATTCTATCATTCACATCAGCCTTGTTCATCAATTATTTGATAGCTACATGGTTAGTATGCACAAAAGTTTGGTATCTAGTGATGTAGTGTCTGAATTTGTTCAAAGAATGTAAAACAACTAAGAGTTCTTTCTTAGTTATAGTGTAGTTCAATTAAGCGTTCGACAAATTTTTACTAACAAAGTAAATGACATAAGGTAACTTACCATCTATTTGTCCTAAATTCCCCCCCATAGCTTTATCTAATTTTTTAGAATGCATGTGGAAAGGAAGAGCCCAATTTTGGCCTCTAAGTATGGTACAAGGGCCTCTTGGAAGTTATATGTCGAGCAACGTTTTGAGTCCTTGGCCAGTAACCCAAATAATGGTGAAGCCACCTTTTTAAAGTCCTTGATAAAAATCCTTTAGTATCTAGCTAAGCCCAAGAAACTCCTAACATCCTTCTTTGTTTGAGGAGTAGGGACACTTTTTATGATGTCAATTTTTTTTGGGTCCACTTGTATTCCCCCAGAGATATTGAATAGCCAAGGACCGCTACATTCATTAAGAATCCACACTTCTTAGGAATAAGTGAGAGGTTAATTCAATGCACTTCTTTAGGAGTTTCCCCAGGTTAGAGACTGCCTCTAGGAAATCACACCCATATGGAGTGAAATCATCCATGTAGATCTCTACAGAGTCATGGCCCAGCTCAACAAATATTCTTAGAATTACCATTTGAAAAGTGGCATGGGAATTGCATGAGACAAAAGGAGGTCCCTATAATAAATGGTACCCCAAGGACTGATGAATGTATTTTTTTCTTGATCCTCAAGGCTGATATGGATATGATTGTACCCATTGAATCCATCTAGGAAAGAGAATAATTTCTTCCCTGCAAGACCATATAAAACTAAATCAATGAAAGGTAAATGGAAACGACTTTTCTTGGTGGATTTATTTAGTTCTCTGTAATCCACACAGATCCTCCACTTTCCATTCTTCTTTGGGACCAAAACTAGAGGGGACACCCACTCACTATCTGAGATGGGGTATATGAACCCCGCATCCAACAACTTCTGCAACTCTTCCTTTACTATGTCCCTGATGGATGGGTTCATTCTCCTCTAAGGTTGGCACATAGGTTTTCATCCCTCCTTGATGTAGATGTGATGAGTACAAACCAAATGATGCACCCCTCTCATTTATTTATAGCTCGAAGCAAAATCATCTAACTACTGTCTCAGCATTTTACACAACCCTGCAACTTATGTAAGCATCACAAGTGTCTATCCATGGTCTTCCCTAGATGAGAGGATAACCATTGAATTTGTTTTTGTGCTGGAGAAACAAGAAGTCAGTAGGATACTTCGAAGAGTCAATAGAGACCATACATCCTCAATAACTCCCTCGGGAGCCACTGTGGATCTATCTGCAAGGTGCAACACTATAACAGTCTTTCTCAAGGATCCTTGGTGGTTTAGTTTTAGCATGGTTTCTTTAGTCATCACATTGATGGCAGCCTCAAGATCAACCAAGGTGTGAGGGAAAATGATGCCATCAATGTGCACATCTACCACAAGACTTCCTGGTTCTAAATATTTTGGACAAATCACTCTCCCTAACATCAATTAAGATAGTTACCCAACAACATTGATGGTGGGGGTGTCTCTTTTTCTTCTCCCAGGGTGTTTGAAACATTTCTCTTTAATAATATTATTGTATATGGGAACATCCTTAATAGCTTGGAGGACGAATATTTTAGCACACAGACTCTTCAATTCTCCAAGAAGTTCAGTCTCTTCTAGGGTGTGTTGGTTAGAATGGATCAATCTCTCAAGAAAAGGAGGTGGATTTACTTGAGGTCTACTCTCTTCCTTTTACTCTTCAAAATACTCAGGTGAATATGGATGTTTGTTATTTGGGAGAAATATTTTAGACCTAAGGTTCATTTCTTGAATCTCCATAGCTTATGTAAGGTCATATTTCTCTCTACTGTAGACCTGTTGTTCTTTATTTTTATTTGAGTTTGGATTGGGTTTAGTGGGCATTTGAGGTTTCTTGGGTGGACCTAAATGAGTGAGCTATGGTTGAGATGGAGGTGGAGGTGGTAAAGAGGGAGGTTGGTTCAATTGAGGCCTCCACCATTATGATGGGTTATTCCACTAAGGAGGTGGAGAAGCATATGGTTGAAATCATCGATTGATAGGTTGGCAAGGATACTGAGGTGAATATGACCAAGAAAGAGGTGTGGAACATGATGGATGAGTGGAAGAGTACTAAGGTGGAAAAGGTGCATTCCGGTTTGGATGGCAATAATAGTAGGATGCACCTTGCATGCCTTGCTAGTATGGACGAGGTTCTGGAGGCCTCCTTTGTTTGATAAACCAGAGTTGCTCAGCCCCACCTTCTACCCCTTGCTATACAAATTTCAATATAGGCAACAAAGGACACTTATTTGTGGCCTGGTTTTCCTCATTGAATGAGTAGACCTCTATTACATTTAATGGAAATTCATTTCTGGGGTGCCCTGTAGTGAATTTAGGACAAAAAATAACTAAGTCCCTCTCTGCTTCGTCTTGTCTCCTCTTGAAATGCATGGTATCCATTTTAAAATAAAAGGTTTGCGACATTTCACTTTTAAATTCCTCCAAAATGTTTCCAATTTCATTCTTGATGGATGTTGTGGAGGGAGATGAGCTGAATAAACCTTGACTAGCTCAACCCTTATTCCTAGTAGCCCTAGAATGGTTTTTGAACATTTCTTTGATGTCTTCATAGGATAACTAATAGGTGTATCCTACAGATAACGTGTTAAGTGTTTCTATCATGTCCTCCCTCATCCCTCGAAGAAGAACTAGCTTGAGTGATTTAAGATCAAGGGTGCATCTAGCCCTCCTATAACTAAGCTGGAATATTTCCTCATATACCTCTGGGGATTCATCAGGTCCAATAGTCATTCTAATGATATACTGTTATGAAACTAGCTCACAAACAGATAGGAAAGATAGATCAACTCCTTAGAATTCAGCCTCTTCGAGGGGGCAACCTCCTTTACATTACACAAATGAAAAATTCTTGGATGATACAAATGACAAAAGCTCCTTTCTATATATAGGAACCTAAGGGTTCACAATATAACCTAGACAACCTAACAACAATAATATAAAGGTACAAAAATAACAATCGAGGGATTCTATGGGGCACAATAATAATAATATGGGGACAATAGGGGCAGGACAATAACAATAAGGGATACAATGACAATAGTAATGAGGGAATCACTATTATTATAGGGACCTAACATGCCCCTCTCCTTCAAAAAAGTGTTGTCCTCAATGCTTGGGTAGTTCTGGATGCTTCTGTATAAAATTCTCATCCTCCCATGTGGAATCTTCAACGCGTATGTTTTTCCACTTGATGAGATACTCTAAAATTGATTGATTTCGTAGCTGTCAAGCTCTTCTTTCTTTCACTGCTTCAGGTTCCAATATGATTTTTCATTATCAAGCTCTGGCAATATTGTTTGAACTGGAAGCTTGTCATCTATAACCTTATTTAAGCATGAAACATGGAAAACTGGGTGCACTCAGGAAGCTGCAAGAAGCTCCAATTTTTATGCCATAGTACCTATCTTTGCAACACCTTGTACAAACCATAATAATTTGGTGATAATTTATTATCCTTATTAGCTTTCTTGAGGGACATTTGTTTATATGGTTGTAGCTGTAGGAATATCCAATCAGCTACATCAAAACTTCTTTCGCTGCGATGTTAATCTGCTTACCGTTTCATTCTATTCTGTGTGATCCAAAATGGATCTTAGATAGACTGCTAAGTCTAAAGTGTTCCTCATAGAGGAAAATTAAATTCCAAGGATTCTCTTGGAAATAGACCTATTGCATAGGTATTTTCATTCTAAATCTACTACAATTTGAATGGGCTAAAATGGACTTCGGATGAAGAAGTTATTGCAAAAAGAAGTTTGCCTTTGTCCTTTCAAAAGGAGGTAATTTATTATAAATGGGACTTAAGGGAAAATGTGTTTTTAAACATAAAAACCCTTAGAATATATTGCACCACATTCCTTTATTGCATCGCAATAAACTAAGGTTGAAGGACTTAAAACAGGTGCAAAGGCCTTCAGTGGACCCGACGGATTTATAAATCAAACAAGTGAACCTTTTGAGTTCTGAAAGGAAGGCTATAAATGGTATTTTTGGTAGGCTTCAAGCAGTAAGCAATATTGGATGGGCTTTGCCCAAATCCATAAATATATTGATGTGTGGCATGATGGAGGATAGAGGAAACCGCTTTTTCGGACGATTAATCCCCATGTAAGTTATACGCCCGAAATGGACTGTCAGTCGTCAGATTAGAGGTTACGGATCAAGGGTTAGGATCTGATCGGCAGATCAGCAATCAGCATGACCAAAGGGAAGACCCCCTAGCACTATTGTGATAGTGATATGCGATATGCCGATGTTGCGATGGGCCAATCGGCTATATCGGCGATCGACGGTCGGTGAACCCCCAATACCGGGGCCAATGCACATTGCGATTGCAGCTTACGATACGCGATAAAAGGTGGACCCGATAAGAATTATGGATGCGATTTCATAAGTTTTAAAAAACAAATTTTTGAATTTTCTGTGTATTATTCAAGTATTGGGTTTTTTGGCCATTACGCCATGTGATAGAGATTTGCGATAGATTGGCGAACTCGATGGGTTATAGATATGATTCTATAATATTTGAAGTCTAGGCTAAAGGCCCATGATGTGTTCGCATGCCTTTTCCTATGTATTCCTGTTATTTGGCTATTTCGGGTAGAGGAAAGTAAAACGATCGGGTTTCCCATTCCGATGGTTCCTTTCCATTGTAAACAAATTCTTGTGGTGAAACAATTTGTTTTTCCATGATGGAGGACTATAATTGATACCACACAAATACACAGAGAGCACAAATGCTGAACATAGCTAAAGGTTGCTCAGGGTCACTTGGGAGGTCACTGGAAGGTTGCCGATAGTCACTTGGAGGTCGAGCGAACTATAGAGGCATGAAGAGGCTGAGAGAATCTCAAAGAGAGCCAGAGCCAGAGCTAGAGAGCCAGGCCTAGAGCCAGAGAGCCAGAACTAGAGAGCCAGAGCCAAGAGCCAAAGCCAGAGCCAAGAGCGAGAAGGAGAACCAGAGTGCCCGCAGTAGACTTTGAAGAGCCACGGAGTCATAGTGAAGCTGCAAAACAGCAAAGGGTCAAAATGATGAAGTTGTTGCTGTTGTCTAGAGTGTGCTAAAGATAGAAGAGGGAATTCCAGAGATAGTTAAGAGGATTCTGAGGGAGTTGGTGCAAGCTAGAGCAAGATCGCTCAGAGCGCTGATTGAAGGAGTTAAGTCCAGGGAAGCCTAGATCTGTCTGTAGAGTGAGGACAACTAGAGGGGTAAGATGGCATTCTAAACCCATAGGTTCAGTGTAAACTAATGGATTTGAGTGCGGAGCTTGTGAAAGAATATAAGCCATAATCCCAGAGAGCCTAATTGAGTTGACTAGAGCTCAAGGAGATGTAGCCTAAGAGTTTTGGGTGAACTCCATATTATATTGTTGTTGTGTGTGATTGCTTGTTGTTGTATTGTATTTGATGCTTTATTTTCTATTATATGTTTTATATCAGTTCAAGAAAATAAACTTAAAGCACATAAATAGTTAAAACAAACACAAGCATACACCTTCTTTCGAGCATTATTAATTCCACAATTTGTTAATCATAAGGACTTGGGAATATTTAAGCTTTGGAAGTGGGAGAGGTTCTTGTAAGGTTTTTAGATTAGGTGGTATTAGAGCCTGATATTGATTAACCCCACCTTTAAGAAGGTGATATCAAAGATGATTATACTAGAGCAAGTGGTATCAGATCAGAATGCTTGATTGACGAAGCAAACATTGCCCGTCTGAAAGGTGTTTAAACTGTCAGAGGTTGATTTCATGCTTGATTGCAGACCAACTATTGTTTGAGTTTCCAGAGGTGGAGGGAAAGCTATTGGTAGCTTAGTCCAAGAGAGGACAAAAAGGAAGAAGGGCTGAAGGAATTTTTCTTATCCCAAAGGACCTCAAAGCAATCCTTGAAGCACAAGAGGTTTGTTGCAAAGGTTTCTTGAATAAGCTCTTTATTAATCTTGTTTGAAGTTCTTTTGTCCATTGGCATAATTACAACTTCTACAAGTGAATCCTCAAATGATTCTTTCTTCACAAGAGTATTTTATGAAGACATGAAGCAAGAATTGTTCACCATGATGAATATGGTGAGAGAAATGTATGAGGATGGAAGGAAGAGCAACGTGCTTAGAGAGAAGTTGAATTCCCTGGAGGAAGAGAAGTAATTGCTTTCTGATAAATTACAGGAAATGGAGAGGAAACTTCATATTGCAAATATGAAATTGAAAAGGATGCATGAGTTGGAGAGACAACTCTTCGTTGCCAAAGAAGCCTTGGTCAAGTATCAGCTTGAAGAAGAGGTAAAGAATTACTATTTGTCTTCAAATTCTTCTAAGAATTCTTATATTGGTTCTTTTGAAAAACATACCAGAGGCATAGGTTCCAAGCTAATGTCCAAGATGGGCTGTGAAGGAAAAGGCTTGGGTAAACATGAAAAAGGTATTGTTGACCCAATAATGGTTGAAGAAAGGCCTAAGTATTTGGGTCTTGGCTATGGACAGTCTTATGGAGAGAGTTCCAAGCTGCCATGAAGGCCATTGAAATAGTTCCAAGACGTTGTTTCATTTCAGGTCTTCTAACTCAAGAGTGTGAAGATTGTATTCATGGAGAATGCAATAGCTTGAAACATCATTTGTAGGATGAAGGTGTTCATAAGCATGCACTTGAACCAGATAGTTGTGGAAACTCTGATAGCCTTGAAGAGATTGATGGTGTTCCAAAGGGAGCCACTTCTTCATTCAATTCACCTCCTCATGAATGCAATAAAGGTGAAAGAGAAAGGTATAAATATGTTTTTAACCATATTCCTTTTGATTATGCAAGGCATGATAAATTTCCATGTAAGCATTGGAAAAGAGTTGCATGTTCCTTTTATGGTTTGGAAAACCATGATGTTTCTAGATGTTGGAAGAGAATGGCCACATACAGGAAAATTTTGAAGGAAAGGAAGCAAGAAGCCAAAGGTCCATTGGACAAGGAAAATCATGCTGTCAAGAGGATGCACATGAGTTGCACTTACTGCCATAAGCAAGGGCATCTTGCTGCAAAGTGTTGGACCTTGAATCCAACAATGCTTCCATGAAACTTGAAGAAGGTGGAAAGAGGAAATGGCAAAAATGGATTTCAAGATGATTCACATGTTGATGCTGATATGCAGACAAAGGTAGCACCTTTGAAATGGATTGGTAAGAAATGGTTAGAGTCCTTATCCAATTAAAGATTGCATGTCTTTTGATTTGATGCATTTATTTGCATTTCTTTTTTAATGAAAGTTGCAGGATTTTACTAAGAAGGTGAATGGAAAAGTTGAGTAGGAGACTCGCTTTGTTGCTGCAACATTATATTTAGTTCAACTTCGAAAGTACAGTGTGCTTAAGCGAAATTTGAAGGATGAAATGCATTCGTGAGCATGATATGCATGAACACAGGTATGTTGATGATTTCCTTGTATTTGAACATGTATGTGTAATTAACTTGACGGCTTGATTGCTTTGGCATGCACGTAATGCAATATTGACATGGGAAAAGCTGATTTGGTCTCCAAGATGGAGGTAATGATGAAGTGTTTCATATTTGAAAAACCATGTAGAGAAGATGTAAAGACATGCTTGACTTGAAGGGTCATTTGTTTTAAAGACATGTTTTGTGGGCTTGGTACCTAGTCCATCATTTGTATGTAGATGTAACACATGGAGGTGTTCACAATATGTGAGATCTATTTCTTTTGTTGAAGCAAGAGCTTTAGGCCCTCCAGTTGTTTTCTGTATTTCTGTTGTTCTTAACAGTTGTTGTTGACATCTTGTCAAACAAGTACAAATGAAAATTTTGTGAAGTAGATGTAACTTCACATTTGTCTTAGCCACCTTGGATCAATGATTAAGGTAGAGAGGTTCAAACTACCTTCTGTGACCATCTTAGCAGTAGTTCTACATGAAGTCAAGGAGGAAAACAGTTCTTCCCAAGAGGACCAGCACATCAAGGAAGGAGAGTGGTCAAAGGCATTGGTTCAGAGGCACTATGCAGAGGCAAGTGTATGGAGGCTGAAAGAGGAGGGTGTTGTTACTCTCATTTACTATTCAGATAGTATATCAGTCTTTTGGAGGCCAAAAGTTCTTTTAGTCGGAAGTTATGATCTAAAGTGGATCTTGGATAGAATTCTAAGTCTAAATTGTCCCTCAAAGAGGAAAATTCAAGTCGAATGATGCTTCTGGAAATAGTCCTATCGCATAGATCTTTTCATTCTGAATCTACTACAATTTGAATGGGCTAAAATGGACTTCGGATGAAGAAGTTATCGCAAAAAGAATTTTGCCTTTGTCATTTGAAAAGGAGGAAATTTCTTATAAACGGGACTTAAGGGTGAAATGTGCTTTTAAACATGAAAACCCTTGGAATCCATTGCATCGTATTCCTTTATCACATCACAATAAACTAAGGTTGAAGGACTTAAAACAAGCGCAAATGCCTTCAGCGGATCCGACGGATTTATAAATCAAATAAGTGAACCTTTTGAGTTCCAAAAGGAAGGCTATAAATGGTATTTCGGGTGGGCTTCAAGTAGTAAGTGGTATTAGATAGGCTCCACCTAAATCCATACATTGACTGATGTGTGGCACGACGGAGGAGAGAGGAAACCACGTTTTCAGGTGGTTAATCCCCGTATAAGTTATATGCCCAAAATGGACTATTAGCCATCGGATTATAGGTCACAGATCAATGGTCAGGATCTGATTAGTGGACTGGAAATTGGCATGACCAAAGGGAAGAGCCCTGGGGCCGTTGCGACAGCGATATGCGATATGCCAACATTCCGATGGGTCGATCGGTGATCGGTGAACCCCCGATACCAGGGCCAATGCACATTGCGATTGCAACTTGCGATATGCCAATAAAAGGTAGACTCAGTAAGAATTATGGATTTGATTTCATAAGTTTTGAAATCCAGAATTTTGGATTTTCTGTGTATTATCCGAGTATTGGGTTTTTTGGCCATTACACCATGCGATAACGATTTGCGATAGAATTGCGGACCTGATGGGGTTATATATGCGATTCTATAATATTTGAAGTCTGTGCTAAAGGCCCATGATGTGTTTGCATATATTTTCCTCTGTATTTCCATTATTTGGCTATTTCAACCAGAGGAAGGCAAAACAATTAGGTTTCCCATGCCGACAGTTCCTTTCCATTGTAAACAGATTCTTGTGGTGAAATAGTTGGGTTTTCCATGATGGAGGATTATAACCGATGCCACACAAATACACAAAGAGTACAAATGCTGAAGGTAGCTAAAGGTTGCTGAGGGTTACTTGGGAGGTTGCTGGAAGGTTGCCGAGAGTTGCTTAGAGGTCGAGCGAACTACAGAGGCATGTAGAGGCCAAGAGAAGTGTAGAGAGCGCCAGAGCCACAGCCAGAGAGCTAGAGCTAGAGAGACAGAGCCACAGCCAAGAGCCAGAGCTAGAGCCAAAAGTGAGAGCCAGAGCCAGAGAACTCACAACGGACTTTGAAGAGCCATGGAGCCGTAGTGAAGCTGCAAAACAACAAAGGGTCGAAATGATCAAGCTTTTTTTGGTGTTGAGAGTGTGCTGAAAATAGAAGAAGGCATTCCAGAGATAGTTAAGAGGATTCTGAGGGAGTTGGTGCAAGCTAGAGTAAGATTGCTCAGAGTGCTGATTGAAGTAGTTAAGTCCACAGAAGCCTATATCCGTTTGCAGAGTGAGGAGAGCTAGAGGGGTAAGATGGCATTCTAAACCCATAGGTTCAATGTAAACCAATGGAGTTCAGTGTGGAGCTTGTAAAAGAATCTAAGCTATAATCCCAGAGAGCCTAGTTGAGTTGACTAGAGCTCAAGGAGACATAGCCTAAGAGTTTTGGGTGAACTCCATATTATATTGTTGTTATGTGTGATTGCTTGTTGCTGCATTGTATTTGCTACTTTGTTTGCTGTTATATGTTTTATATTAGTTCAAGCAAATAAAATTAAAGCACATAAACAGTTAAACACAAACACAAGCATACACCTACTTTCGAGCATTATTAATTCTACAATTGGTTAGTGATAAGGTCTTGGGAATGTTTAAGCTTTGGAAGTGGAAGAGGTTCTTGTAAGCTTGACAAGAAGACTTTTGTGCCCCATTTTCAGATCACTGTGCCAAGGTGGGTTATCCTTTAAGAGTTGGAGAACTTGTTTCCGATGCTTGATGTGATCTTCCACTACTTGAACCTTAGAATTTTCTCTTAAATATTATGTGATGGATGGTTGATGATATCCATAAAGTGCCATAAATGGGGTAATTTTTGTTGCAGTATGGAAGGAAGTGTTACACCACCATTTAGCCAGAGGCAACAATTTGACCCATTGTGTCTATTTATGAGATACAAAGCAACGAATATATCCTTCCAAACATTTGTTTACTGTCTCAATTTTCCCATCAGATTGAGGATGATAAGATGAGCTATGAGCTAACTGAGTACCAAGACAAGAAAATAATTTTGTCCAAAAATTTCCAGTGAAAATGGGATCTCTGTCACTTCCAATAATCTTTGGGTTTCCATGTAGCTTTTGAATTGTTTCCTCAAATGCAGTAGAAACTGTACTCTCTTTAAATGGATGAGATAATGCACAAAAGTGTGAATACTTGGTAAGTCTGTCAACTACCACCATGATAAAACTCTTTCCTTCGGACTTGGGTAAACCTATGATCAAATCCATTGAAACCTCCTCCCAACGTTGGCTTGCAATGGATAAAGGTTGTAATAGTCCTGGGGTCTTAATTGTTTCAACTTTATCTAGTTTGAAAACTAAAAATTCCGCCACAAACTTTTGAATATCTGATTTAAGACCATCCCAAAAAAATTCCTTCTTAACCTTGTGGTAGGCTTATAGAAATCCTGAGTTACCTCCTAAGCGAGAGGTGTGCAATTCCCTAAGAATCTTTTGTTTGAGTTGGTAATTCTTACATAGGTATAATTGATCCTCATACCATAACAAATCATTCTTCTAGCTAAAAGTATCTAATGTATTGTGATCTTGTTGTATCTTTTGAATGAGTGCCCACACTACCTCGTCATTCTTCCATTCATCCCTTGCTTCTTTTATCCAATCTAGTTGGGTAATAGAAATGTCGCAAAGAAGTGTTTCCACATCCTCATCCTTTCTTGAGATTGTATATGCCACAACATTTTTCTTCCCTTTTCTGTAGATGATTTCAAAGTCATAACCCAACATCTTTGTGACCAATTTTTGCTACTTTTCTGAAGATAATCTTTGTTCTAAAAATTATTGAAGACTATCATGATCTGTTTTTACCTTGAAGTGTCTTAGCATTAGGTAGGGTCTCCATTTCTTAAGTGCATGTAGTATTTCCAAAATTTCCTTCTCATAAAATGCTTTTTGTAAATACTTTCCTTTGATTGGACAACTTTCAAAAGCAATGGATCTTTCTTCTTGCATTAAAACAACACCAATTCAATTTCCTGAGGTGCCACATTCCACAATAAAGGTTTTTGTGAAGTCTGGTGTAGCTAAGACTGGTGCTTGGCACATTGCCTCTTTACAATGTTTAAGGGCCTTCACTACTTCTGGAGTCCATGAAACTGTATCTTTCTTCAATAATGTTGTTAGAGGTGCTTCTATTTTCCCATAATTCTTAGAAAACTTGCGATAATACCCTGTCAACCCGAGAAATACTCATAGATTCTTTATGGATATGGGTATTTTCCATTCCTTAATGGTTTTAATTTTGCTATGGTCTACCTTGACACCTTCATGAGATACAATATGACCTAGATATTCCACCTCTTGTACTCCAAATAAACATTTGGATATTTTTGCATATAATCGCTTCTTCTCCAATAGTTTGAGCACCATGTCAACATGTTAGACATGATCCTTCCAAGACTTGTTGTAGATTAGTATATCATGAAAAAATACTAACACAAATATTCTAAGGCAGGGTTTGAAAATGGAGTTCATCAAACCTTGAAATGGAGAAGGTCATTAGTAAGGCCAAAAGGCATGATCAAAAATTCATAATGACCCTCATGAGTTCTAAATGTTGTTCTTGGAATGTCTTCAGTCTTCATTCTGATTTGACGATATCCTGAATGAAAATCCAACTTGGTGAAGTAAATTGATCCATGAAATTGATCCAATAATTCATCAATGACAGGAAAGGGAAATTTATCATTAATAGTGAGCTTTTTGAGCTCCCTATAATTTGGACACATGCACCATGATCCATCCTTCTTGTGAACCAATATTACTGGAGCATAGAAAGAACTTTGACTAGGTTGAATTATACCAGCCTCTAGCATTTCTGCAACCATGCGTTAAATTTCACTCTTTTGGACATAGGGATATCTGTAAGGTCTGATGTTTGGAGGAACACTTCCTAGAATCAAATTAATAGCATGATCATGCTCACGAAGACGTGGGAGGCCTTTGGTAGTCTGAAATAACTTGGAATGACTGTCCAAGGCTTTTTGGAGGTCTGGAGAAATGGATGATTTCAATGTGGGAACCTCTAATGAACATAATTGTGTAATTATTCCTCGTTGTTCTTTCTTTAAAAGCTTTGTCATTCCATTAGAGCTGATTATCTTTCCTGGTTTCCCTGTGATACCCGTTAATTCAACTTCCTTTCCTTTTGAAGAGAATTTCATGAAAGGTTCTTGAAAATTAAAAGCTATTGTACCCAAAGATTGTAGCCATTGGACTCCCAGTACAACATCAACACCACCCATTGGAATGGAAAGCATTGGGCTATTTGATACATATTATCCCATGGATAGCTTTATATTATGGCATGATCTGATATTCACCCTATGAATGACATCAGTTAAAGATTTATTAAACTAAGGTATTACAGACTCATGTGCTGGTGTGTGTTCTATATTATTGAAGCAACGGATCGATCAGATTTCCAATAGAAAGATAATAACATGGAAAGACAACAGAGAAATACAATAAGCAAACACAAAGAAACAAATAATTTTAATAAGGAGTTCACCCTATGCTCCAAGGCAATGTCTCCAGTCTAGCTTTCAGTGGTGGCCTTGTTTTATTGTGCCTTTAGGTAGAGAGTTTACAATATAGGGACTTAATGTGAGTTCACCTAAAGCACGTTTTTCTTGGCAAGGTGGCCTTGGATTCCCCAAACCACTGGAGTACATTGACTCTTCTTCTTCCTACCAATTCTGTGACCTTTTGGTCTACAATGGCAAGAGTCTAATGTGGTGCTCAGTGTGGATAGATCCTCTAGGGGATGGCTTGAATATTCAAGCTCTCTGGTGCTCAATGCTGTTGTTGATTAGCTTGGTCCTCTGTCTCCTCTGCTCTGCCTTACTATTCTCTGTGTTCAGTCTTCCTCTCAGGGTTCACTACTCCACTTCTTCATCTCTTAACTTCTGTCTCTCTATGTCTAACTCAACTCTCATTCGACTGCCTCTGTTCATGGCTTTAGCCATTCGATCCCTATGCCTATTTGGTTCCTCTTCCACCTCTATCAATTTACCTTCTGCATCTATGCTGGGAGTTCCGTATTCAGCGTCATCATCAACACTCAAGGAGTTTCCACTTGTCTTCCTCTCAACGGCACCAGCATGTTTTATCGGTTCGTTTCTTCAGTTACTTCGTGGACGCGTTCTTCCTCCACCATCGCAGTCAAACGAGTTCCAAATCCCTTTAAAATGCAGCTTAATTCCCAGTCGATTCTGATTCCTCCCATCGAGAACGATCTCAGCCATCTGATCTGGGCCCTCCAGATCTGATGCCATACGCACGTTTCATGCGGTTGACTTGCTCGACCGATAGTGCGATCAATGGTGGTTTTCTCTCACCTCCACCTGCCACATGTCAATCGTTTTATGGAATCGCTCCGCTTTTGTCCAAAACCTCTTACCATTTAAGGGCGCCCGATCAAAACCGTCGGCTTCCAGAGCACGGGTCTCGCCTTATACGATTAGCACTTTTTCCCTTTTCTGCCCGTGGTCCTCTAGTTCCTCCATGCGACGAGTGCTCAAGCTTTCCCATTTTGGCCCTGTTTGCCCAGCGATGGCGCCTCAAAAATCACCTATTTTTCCCATTTTGGGCTCCTAGGGGCTACTTCAGCCCCTCGCACAGTCTCCATGGGCCCCGGTCAGTGTGCTTTGACCGAGGTCCTCATCATTCCACATTGGATGCCATTACCACTGGTTCAGGGTGTTTTTTATCGTTGTTATGAAATTCTTTAGAGATTTGTTTGACTTGATACAGTCATGATTCTTTGATAGTCTTCTATGGATCCAATTCGGATCATGGCCTTCCCACTGAAAAATATTTTGGACCACCAAAAGTTGGTTTTTAAGCATCGACTATGTGAGGATACTATTTATTCACTTGTCCAATCTCAATCCACTTCACGCTGCTCGGCCTTGAACCTTTGAGCCCAATCCTGAGGTACTCAACATCTCTCTTGCATGTTGTCCTCACCTTCCTATCCAACACTGTGTCTTCCTGCAACGTATTGAGATATTCAGGTAGCAGGTCA
This sequence comes from Pinus tabuliformis, assembly GCA_031772625.1. Taxonomy (NCBI): domain Eukaryota; kingdom Viridiplantae; phylum Streptophyta; class Pinopsida; order Pinales; family Pinaceae; genus Pinus; species Pinus tabuliformis. Next base: position 174,584,329 of record CM062804.1, on the reverse strand, counting down.
TCAATAGAAGGCAACTAAATTTGCTCTTCAGGGTCCTCAATCATTGAAGGTTCAAGCAATCTCAAGCAATCTACATTTACGACTGAGTAGATGTGCATGTAAGCTGGTAAATCAAGGTGAAAAGCATTTTCACCAATATTCTCAAGTATTCTAAAAGGTCCATACCTGATAGGATTTAGCTTTTTACCTCCACCTTGCATCCGGTCCTTGCTGATATATAGCCAGACCTGGTCTCCAACTTGAAAACTATTCTCCATCCAATGCTTATCATGCCTAGCCTTGTACTTGGCTTGGCTCCTTTCCAGCTATTCATTTACTGACTGGTGGATCTCCTAGATCTGTTCAATGAACCTAGTTGCTTTATCCACATCACTGTGTCCTTCAACCATGGTGTCTTTACCAAAGACAAAATCCAAAGGAGACCTTGGCATGAAACCAAAATAGGTCTCAAAAGGAGATCTCCTTGTAGAAGAGTGTTTGGCTCTGTTCTAAGCATGCTACACATAACACAAGTGTTCATCCCAAAGCTTAGGATATTTGCTGCAATATCCTCTCAGTAACTGGATCACAATCCTGTTTACTACTTCTGTCTGGCCATCTGTTTGTGGATGAATGGCTGTGCTTTTCTTTAGTTTGGTTTCCATTAGTTCCCACAGACTAGACCAAAACTTCCCCACAAATCGGGTGTCTCAATTAGATATAATGGAAGTGGGTAATCCAAAATGAACCCATACATGTTCAAATAACAATTTTGCAATCTATTTAGTTATGATCTGTTTACTACAAGGTATCAAAATACACATTTTGCTGAACCTATCCACAACAACATATAGATAATCATGACCTTTCCTAGATTTAGGTAGTCCTCCAACAAAATCCATGGAAACACTTTCCCAAGGGTGAGAAGGAACTGGCAATGGAGTGTACAAGCCTAGTTTTCTATTGTTGGGCTTGCTTTTAGCACACATGGCACACCCTCTTACATACCTAGAAACTGTCTTATTCATTTTTGGCCAATAGCAAAATCTTTGCAGCTGTGCAACTATTTTACCTACCCCAAAGTGACCTGATATCAGAGAAGTGTGTGCTTCCCTAATTATCTTTACTCTTTCAGTTTGTAGAATGCAGAGTTTCCCACAATGGTATGAGAGTCGGTCCTTTATATGATAGTCCAATTCTTCTACTTTTTTTCCTTGACTCAAAGTTTCATATACATCTTTAAAGTCCATATCCTGAGCATATTATTAAATGTAGCTTTCATGTAGCACATAATTATGCTTAAGTATGGTAGCTGCATTTATAATGGGTCTAGATAACATGTCTGCAACCTTGTTATGTATGCCCTTTTTATATCTGATGACTAAATGAAACTATTGTAGAAAACCCATCCATCTGTAATGTCTTGATTGTTGCAACTTAGTTTGGGAGTGTAGATATTGAAGTGGCTGATGATCAGTATGTATTACTGTCTCTTTTCCCATTAAGTAATATTTCCACTTTTTCACACTCTGAACTAATGCATACAATTCTTTATCATATGTAGGATAGTTAACTACTGCAGGATTAAAAGTCTTAGAATGATAACATATGGGTTTACCATGCTATGTCAACACTGCTCCCATGGCATAGTCACTGGCATCAGTTTGGATCTCGAATTGTCTTTGTAAATCAGGCAGTGATAGTACAGGTGTTGTACTAATTTTCTCTTTGAAGGTGTCGAAGGCTTTCTGATGTTTGCCTCCCCACTGAAACACCTTATTCAATCATGTTAAAGCATGTAAGGGAGCTACAATCGAGGAGAAGTTAGAAATGAACTTCCTCCAATATTGTGTTGCTCCTAATAAGCTTGTCACTTCTGTAGCAGACCCAGGTTTAGGCCAGTTCACAATGACTGCCACTTTAGAGGGATCTATTTTCAATTCACCTCCCCCTACTATATGACCCAAGTAGTTTAGAGATGTTTTTCCAAGTTCACATTTTGAGAGTTTAACGTAAAGTTTTTCTCTTTTCAAAACATCCAATGTCTGCTTAACATGATTTAAATGTTCTTCCCACATTTTACTGAAAATCAAAATGTCATCCAGATACACAATAACAAAATCATCAATAAAAGGTTTGAGTACATCATTCATTAATCTGATGAAAGTAGCAGGAGCATTGGTCAAGCCAAAAGGCATAACCAGCCATTCATACAATCCATACTTTGTTTTGAAAGTAGTCTTCCATGTATCTTGCTCCGCAACTCTGACCTGATGGTATCCACTGTGGAAATCCAGCTTGGTGAAATAAACAGCTTCCTTCAATTGATCTAAAAGATCATCATCTATGTGAGGAAGGGGATAACGATTCTTGATTGTTATCTTATTCAATGCTCGGTAATCAATTCACATTCTCCACGAGCCATCTTTCTTTCTCACCAAAATGATTGGTGACCCACATGGTGATGTGCTAGGCCTGATGAAGCCCTTCTCGAGCAACTCCTACACCTGCTTCTTGATTTCAGCATTCTCTAAAGCAGACAACCTGTACATCCCAATGTTAGGCAATGGAACATCTTGCGGCAAAATAATATCATGTACTATTCGCTTTTTGGGTGGCAAACCTTTAGGTTCTAAAAAGAAGAAATCATACTCTGAAACAACCTTTTCTATATCAGCTTGTTGTTCAGCATTACAGTGCTCAAATACATTGGTTTTATGAGGTTTATTTTCCTTTACAACCATTAGTAAGAATTATTTGCATGAGTTAATCATTCTTTTCATATGTCCTATGTTTATGAGATGTAATTATTCTTAAGCTTATGAGCTCTTTGAAAGTATTTGATTCCATCTTTGACAAGTAGATACTTGTTCTCAGCTCTATAGAAAATAGCCTTTCTATCATACAAGTAAGGACTTCCCAAAACAATTCCACATATATCCAAAGGAATTATGTCTAACTCAACCTCATCTACAAATGTTGACCCGAAAGAAAACTTGAGTTTGCACTATCTAGTCACTTATAGTTGTGCTTTATCATTCAACCATCCTAATGGTTATGGTTTCTTGTGAGGTGTAGTTGCTAATCCCAATTTCTTTACAATTGCTTCAGAAATTAAATTTACTTGTGAGCCACTATCAAACAAAGCATCAATCTTTTGATTTTTGGAAATAACTCGAATATGGAAAAGTTGATGTCTTTTTCTCTCATTTTCTTCATCAATAACAGATTGAGCAGAATTACTAGTATATGCTTCATAATTCTTACCTTTTATACCTGTGGTTGCTATGTTTGTTTCATCTCCCGAGTCCGACCCCAAATATTTCTGAATAGCTACAATTGTCTTCTTCTTCTCGCCCTTGGACTTCTTAGGTCTTAGATCTAGATGCAGAATCCAACAATGCTCATCATCATGCCCCTCATTTCTATGGTGAGTGCATGAAGCTTTGGCTTTCGGTGCAGTGTTAGCCTTCCTTGCCTTCCACTTCTATTTTCTTTTCTCCTTGCTCTTGCTTACAGTGGTTTGGGATGGTCCCCCAACTTCTAGAATTCCATTCTTTCCTCTAGCTTCTAGATGAGTAGCTTGTACATATACCTCATCTATACTAGTGGGATTAAACATCAGGATGGTATGCCTCATGTAGATATGTATACCAACAATGTACTTCAAAAGAGTCTCTGGTGAGTCTAGTGAGATACCCAATATCAATGCTCTATTTCTTAACTCTTCAGTATACCCTTGCACACATTGCCCTTTTAGCTTCCAAAGAGTTTACCAGCTCATCATGGCTTGTTGCATGTAGGTCAATGGATAGAACTACTTTTTTATTGCAGAAACAAAGTCACCCCAGACAGAGATGGTCTTACCATGTCTTTTCATATTAGCTTGGGTTCTGCCTTCCCACCAAACTAAGGTAGTGCCTCCTAGGTGTAGGCTTTCCAGCTAAATCTTACTCTTGTATGAGTTTATGTTCTGTAACCTTCAATACACATCAATCTGTCTAATCCAATTGTGCAACTTTATAGGAAAAACAAATTTAACATCTAACTTAATCAAAGATGCTTTCTTATTATGCACAGGGCTATTAGGAGGCGTGAGAAAGCTTTCCTCTTCCCCTTTCCTTTGGAGTTGTCATGGAAGTGAGACTCATCTTCTTCTTTATCTTGTTTAGAGCCTGATGCGTCTTCCACCTTTTTCTTTCTAAAGTATCTATACATTTCTTCAACCATAGAATTTATAGCTAGGAAACTCTCGATGAATTGAGGGTTTTGCACTACAGAACCTTCTTCTGACATTGTCTTTCAAGAATAGACTCTCCCAATTTCAGGATTAGTTTCCACCAACTCTCCTTCTCCTCATTTGAGCTTTGATCTTCTGATCATTCATAGCTAACCAACAGAAGCTTGTCTAACCTTACAACCTAGAGCTCTAATACCACTTGATCTAATATTCATCCTATGAATGACATCAGTTAAAGATTTATTAAACTAAGGTATTACAAACTCATGTGGTAGTGTGTGTTTTGTGTTATTGAAGCATTGGATTGATCATATTGCCAATACACAGAAAATAAAATGGAAAGATAGCAGAGAAATATAGTAAGCAAACACAAAGACACAAACAATTTTAATAAGGAGTTCACCCTATGCTCTAGGGCTACGTCTCTAGTCTAGCTTTCAGTGGTGACCTTGTTTTATTGTGCCTTTGGGTAGAGAGTTTACAAAACAAGGACTCAATGTGAGTTCACCTGAAGCAGGTTTTGCTTGGCAGGGTGGTCTTGGATTCCCCAAGCCACTGGAGTACACCGAATCTTCTTCTTCCTACCAACTCTGTGACCTTCTGGTCTACAATGGCAAGAGCCCAATGTGGTGCTCAGCCCAGACAAATCCTCTAGGGGATGGCTTGAATCTTCAAGCTCTCTGGTGCTCGATGCTACTGCTGATCAGCTCGGCCCTCTGTCTCCTCTGCTCTGCTTTACTATTCTCTGTGTTTAGTCTTCCTCTCAGGGTTCACTGCTCCACTTCTTCATCTCTCGACTTCTGTCTCTCTGTGTCTAACTCCACTCTCATTCGACTACCTTTGTTCATGGCTTTAGCCATTCGATCCCTATGTTTGTTTGGTTCCTCTTCTCCTTTTGTCGATTCACCTTCTACAGCTACACTGGGAGTTCCTTGTTCAGCATCACCATCAGCACTCAGGGAGTTGCCACTTGTCTTCCTCTCAATGGTGCTAGCATGTTTCGTCGGTTTGTTTCTTCGGTTACATTGTGGATGCGTTCTTCCTCCACCATGGCAGTCAAATGAATTCAAAATCCCTTTAAAATGTGGCTTAATTTCCTTTCGATTCTGCTTCCTCCCATTGGGTGCGATCTCAACCGTCTGATCTGGGCCCTCCTGATGTAATGCCATAGGCACGTTTTTGCGCAATTGACTTGCTCGACTGATAGCGCACGATCAACAATGGTTTCCTCTCACCTTCGCCTGCAATGTGTCTAACATTGTATGGAATCAATCTGCTTTCATCCAAAACCTCTTACCATTTAAGGGTGCCCCGATCAAAACCGCCGATTTCCAGAGCGTGAGTCATGCCTTGTAAAATTAGCACTTTTTCCCTTTTCTTCCCGCGGTCCTCCAGTTCCCCGACGTGACCGAGTGCTCGAGCTTTCCCATTTTGGCCCTGTTCACTAATCAAGCATCAAAAATCACTTCCCTTTCCCATTTCAGGGCTCCCAGGGGCTACTTTGGCCTCCTGTGTTGTCTCCATAGGCCTTGGTCAGCGCGCTTTGACTGAGGTCCTCGTCGTTCCACATTGGATGCCATTGCCACTGGTTCAGGGTGTTTTTGATCATTGTTCTGAAATTATTTAGAGATTTGTTTGACCTGATACAGTCATGGTTCTTTGATAGTCTTCTATGGATCCAATTAAAATCATGGCACATTCTTGAGCAATTTATGGTTGCTCCACTTGTAACCATCACTTGACACTCTGGTGTTGGATATAGGAAGAAATTCAATTCCTTCATTATCTTACAATGAATAAAATTATGGGTACTTCCTGAATCAATCAACATTATTACCTTTTTCTTCTTGATATGTCCTTCTATCTTAATAGTTTGAGGAGTGGTAATTCTAGCCAATGCATTACAAGATATGGTTGGATTCATTTCTTCTTTTCATAGGGTTTGTTCCTAGTGAATATCCTTTTCTTTTGACTTTTTTTGTTCCTTTTCTTCTTCCTCTCCACAATCTACGTAAAATAGTTTATTCTTGGCACACTTATGACATTTACTGTATTTGCTATCACAACTCTAAAAAAGCCCTTTTGCTCATTTTTCTTCCAACTGTTGTGCTATCAACCTTGTAGGTTGTGGATGACTAGGGGTAGTAACACTTCCATCTTTATGATTGTGAGTGGTAGGATTCCTTACTGCCATAATTTTACTTTCCATTTTTCTTTCCAACTTGAATGCCTTCTCCAATGAATCTGGTTCCCAAAGGCAAACCTCATGTTGGATGTTATCTTTTAAAGTCCCTATGAACACATTAATCCTATGCTCCTCTGGAATATCTTTTACCCTTATACTCTATTTTTGGAGTTCCTCAATGTGCTCCATCATTGAACCCTTTTGTTTGATATTTATCAATTAGCTTAAAAATGTGTTTCTTTTTGTATCCTCATAATGTGCTATCATTTCATCCATAAAAGTAGCCCGAGTGATAATTTTTTTACAAGAGTAGAGCCGTTGATACCATACAAACTGATTTGGTTCCAAATATAAAGTTGCAATGCGTACCTTTTGTGTGTTTTGCACATTATGGAGATGGAAAAAGTGCTCCATCTGTAGTATCCATGTTCCAGGATCCTTGCCATTAAACTTCCTCAAATCAATCTTTTGAACATGGTGGTTCTTCATTCCAATGTTATAGTCTACAAAATCATGATTAACATTTATTTTGTTCTCATCATCAATTTCCTTTACTACCCTTTCGCCATTAGTAAGCATTTCTTGTAGAAACTTTGTCAAATCTGTTTTCAAATTTGTTTGCAAATCTTCCATGTCTTTCTTTAAATCATCTATCTTAGCTTCCACACCATCCATCTTAGCTTCCACGCCGTCCATATTAGCTTCCATGTTGTCCATCTTAGTTTGCATGTCATTCATCTTAGCTTCTATGCATTTCTTTAAATCATCCATCTTAGCTTCCATGCCTTTCTTTAAACCATCCATCTTAGCTTCTATGTCTTTCTTTAAACCATCCATCTTATTTTCTATTACTTTTTGTGCGACTGAAATTTGTTACACTTGGTCTCATAATTTTGATATATCATATTGTATTTCTTCTTCTTCTTCATGAGTCATGCTAGAGCTTTCAAGTTTCTTAGTAGGTGTTTCCATTTTATTTTTTCGGGGCATCAATTACTGATAATAATACTTCACTATTACATTTGAATTCCTTCAAACTAATTTTTCAAACCAAGCTTATGCAAAAATTAACAAGAAACTACACACCTTTTTTCACTTTGTAGGGGCTCGATATTGAATCTGATGTATCTCCGTAATTTTGGATCTCCCACGTCTAAAATTACTTCCTGTGGTTACCCTCTGAGTATTCTTTATAACCCCACAAGTATGATCAATATTGGATTCTCCAATGAAGAGTTATGCCAAATCTTCGATGATGACCTGAGTATAGACTGGTTCAGTAGAGCGAACTTGTATGACGTGCCATGGGTCACTGTTTTAAGCTTAGGTTTTGAAAATGATACCCAAACAAACTACAATCCATCCTCTTTCTGTAACTTTTGAAAAAAATTAAACTTGATGCTCAGAGTGAAAGTTATGATGATTTTCCCAAGGTGGCCTATTTGGAATGTAATTGGGAAGTCTACAAAAACCCTAACTTCCTCAAATTATATCTCCTCAAATATAGCAGTACAGGATCTGAAATTCGGAGCCAAGATTTAGACCAATTTCTTCTCAAATGGGTTTTTATGAAATTTCGGAGCCAAAGAGTTATAGTGAAATTTTGATGATAACCTATTTGAGATGAGATTCTGGAGCTTACAAAAATCCTAACTTCCTCAGATCATATCTCCAAAATTATAGCGAGGAAAAATCTAAAATTCAGACCAAAGTTTCAATGAGATTTAGTCTCAAATGGGTTTTTTTTAGCTTCTGAAATGTTGTAGAAGCAAAGTTATAGCGACAATTCCATGATGACCTGTTTGGAGCAGCGAAACCCTAAAATCCAAAGCTGTAATACCAAATGTTATGAAACTAGCTCACAAAAATATAGAAAAGATAGATCAACTCCTTAGAATTTAGCCTCTTCGAGGGGGAAACCTCTTTTACATTACACAAATGAATAATTCACGGATGATACAAATGAAAAAACATCATTTCTATATATAGGAGGCTAAGGGGTCACAATATAACCAAGATGACCTAGCAATAATAATATAAAGGCACAAAAATAACAATAGAGGGATTCTATGAGGCACAATATTAACAATATGGGGACAATATGGGCACAACAATAACAATAAGGGATACAACGACAATAGTAATTGTGGAATCACTAGTATTATAGGAACCTAACATATATTCTCTAGTTTCTATGGACCCATAATAGTACGTGTACTTGTTGTTAAAGGCTAGCTACATTTGAGCCTAGGTAGTGATGCTATCCTGAGGTAGACCCATAAACGAACACAAGTTCGCATCCTTAAGGGTAGATGGGAATAACTTCAGCTCCTAGTCATAAAAGGTTTAATCATAGGTCCTATAGACAACAACAAACTCAAACATAAAAGTATCAGGGTCCTAATAGGTTAAGGCATGAAAATGTGGAAGGGAAGTAGGGCTTATATTCTTCATTCTAACCTCTCCATTAGTTTCTCTAATAGGGAAAACCTACTCATTCCTATTTTCAGTCGTGGTTTGGGTTGGTGAAATGGGTTCTTCTTCTTCCCCAATAGGTTCTTCAAAAATCTTAGGTTGCTCACCTAAGGGGTCTTCTACCTCTCCTGTAGTTAGAGAGGGATGTTGATAGTCACCGAAGAAGAGTGAGGTTTGACTATTTGATGGTGTGGGTGTGTTTGGTAAGAATTTTCCTCGAATTTTCATTAAGTATAAAATCCATTAGATTTAAGTAGTTTGGCTTTCTACGTCTCGATTTTAGTTTGAAACAATATCCTTAGTATCAGAATTGGTTTTAGATGAAGATTGCAAGGCATTAATTATCGGGTTTGATTTAGGAATGGACTAGGTGCTTAGTCTAGAAGTTCTTTGTTGCTTCCCATGGAGGACAACATCCCCATTGGAGCCAAATGTTGTCAAATCAAATATTTCTTTGAAATAAACTCTCTTGGGGTCCTAAATTATAAATTCTACCATTAATTAGCGTTTCCCTTTAATTTGACAGTTCTCATTATAACAATATAAGTAAAGGGCACTGCTAAATCAAAAGGAACTGAATGGTGACTATGATATAAAATGAGGAGTTTCCACTTCAAAACATAATGGTTAATACATATCATTTCAAAAAGGGGGCACTATCGAATTAAATGACCACCTGTTGAAATGATTATAACCGATCAATCAGGGTGCCATTGATATTAATGAATGCCAATGGTAATGAGACATGGTGCATGCATGAGGATAAAGTTGCATTAGAGTAATAATTCATTGTGAATCAAGCCATCATGAAAGGATTGGTAAAGTTGGTAAATCATTTCAGTTGTATTTCATCATTATTGTTGCTTGTGTGGAATTCATAATTGTTTCATGGTTTTCATTTCATGGAAGTTCATAACTTTTCATCTTCATGGAGTTACAATATTTTTTATCAAATCCCTGATTTTCCTAGACCATTTAGTGTCTCAAGTTGTTTGCAGACATGGGAAAGAGTGGAATTTATGTTGTAATTAACCAGAACACACAAACATTTTGGAAGCTAACATAGAGATTCTCAATGAATTTACAACAAGTTTATTAGAGATAAGGGAAGTTACTTTGGCAACATATTCTCCATATAATAAGTTGGCATAGTTGGATCTGTTCTTTGGGCTATAAATATGGTATGATTTAGATTTTTTCTAAGATATCAATAAGGAAATCAAAGGTCCATCTCGTCAACATAACGAATACCATTCAACAACTATGGATCGAAGTGGTGAGCCCTGGTATTGCACCAACAATGTTGCAAATAATAGAGGCTCCTCAACTCTATTTATCAACCAAGGGTTCATAAAAACTTCGAGATGACATTTCTATATACATAGTAGATGGAATTATACTCATGCCACCATTAACTAGGTCATTTGATCATTAGGGCTCCAAGACCATTCTTCTACTAAATTTGGGGGATTAGATACTGAACATGCAATTCAAAATCGAGCCTTAGTGTAGAAAAAGTAAATGCCTTGAAAACCTAACTTGTAAATGCTTTCAAATTGTAAATGCTACTAAATCAATTCATGAAAGAACATGAGATTTATGCTACATATAGAAAGGAAAATACATTAGTTGCAATCAGCCATATAGCTATCAAGTTCACTTGAAAATAGAAAGTTATTCTACCAATTCACAACTCAACATTTCATGCATCATTTATGTAATTCATACTTTCAGATAAAGTAATGTCCTATTTGCCAAATCTATGGTGAAGAAGCCAATGCTATTTTATCTTGCAGTAAAGGAAAATGAATGGAGGGAATGGCCTAGGTGGTACCTCTCATCATGGAATCTAGGTTGAGGATTCAAACTACTCCTAAACTAAGCCATACTCGCATTACAAGTAAAAACAAGGGGAAAACAAGTTACTAGAGACATGATAAATGAAGTTGTTATATGATCCGTGTTTTGCTACAGGAAGTCCTATAATGCTACAGGAAGGTTACGAGAGGGTTTGGGAGGTAAGGATGATGGTATCAAGGGATGGAAATATGCGCGAAGGTTGTAGTGGATGGATGGAATGTGACAAACACCCCTAGCCAAGCTCAACACTTCAAGAAAGTCAAATTTGGACTAAGAGGGGTGCCCATGGTGACCTAAAATGCATAGATCAAGAAAAGTGGTTAGGCTTCATCAAAAGAGTGTGGAGAAGTCCTGGGTGGAGATGGTGAAAAAGTCCCTTGCTAGAAGGTCCACAAGTCGTACAACATCAAATGCACTTGCTCTTCGTTTTGTTTACAAAATATTATAACGAATCCTGGAAAATTTGAGTTGAATTTGGAAACTATCTAATTGATGCTAACAACTTAGATCTATGCAATGATTTAACTTCTAAACGACAACAATCATATCTAAAAAAAGATAGCTAATGCAGACCTTTTTCCAATACATCATAAACAAGAAATTATCACATAGTGTTTTTGGGTTGTCATTGTAGAGTCCCCTAATCAGGCTCCCATGAGAGAGATGAGATAGATGTAACAACCACGTAATTTTTGAGGAATTATATTGTACTAAAATGCAACAACTAATAAAGCATTCTAAGCTAAAGGAAATATCAATACATAAGAGGGGTGTAAGCTACTGGGATTGGGCCCAAACCAAAGAGCCTCAGCCCTCTAAACTAACTAATTGATGGATCAATAAGAAACGTCTAATTATCATTATATAAATGTCAATTACATCACATAATAAGTCAAAAATAACAGTCACTAGTGCTTGAGATCAATAGATTCTTGGTTGTAAAAAAAAATGGAATCCTAATGAGTTCCTTGGCATGTATATTTATACAAAAGGGTAGCTACCAACTACTCCATAAAAAATAGATATGTTTGTCTCCCAAAACTCGAGAAAGGTATATCTAGATCTTCCTTGAACTACTTTGGCTTGGCTATCAATGACGTCATCATTCTTTTCTTCTAATGAATCTGAGATTATGAGAGAAAAAGTGGTGACTTGGTTAATCGAAGGAGTTAAGGAGGTAGACAACTTCCAAGAATCACTCCCTATTGTCTACTCCAATCTTCTACATTGAAATTATCTCAAAATTATCCCAATTCTTGAATTTAAACTATGTTAGGCCACATGACATAGAAAGAGAACTTTTATGATCCTTACTAAACATAATATAAAAAATATTTTAAATAATGCTGGGAAAAAGATAATTCTAAAGGTAGAGGATGGCATTATGACCCTTGTGATATATCTATTAATGAGCCTCATCATCAAGATCAACTTGGCAACTCAATAATTTACTTTCTTTGTTAAGATATTTTATATATATAGTCTAAAACTAAGAGACATATCATTCTTTTTAGTATTTTTTAATTAAAACTTTCCAAAAATTATGGATCTCAATATTTTTATAATTTCTATAAAGCTTATGTAGAAAGAAGAACCAAGGGATCAGATCTGGAGAGAAAAACATTGTCTTGCATGTAAATCCTTTTATGAAATTAATCAAAGATTTTGCTAAGGTGAGAAGTATTTGAGAACTTTTACTAGAGATTCTTATTTTAGTATTATACAGTATGTGCATTCCATTATGTGTTTGTATTCTTTCCTATGCATTTCATTTTATTTGTAATCTTCAATAAATGATTAAAAACAATGGTGGAAAAGATGAGTTGAATTTGGAAAATATCTAATTGATGCTAACAACTCTTGTCTATGCAATGAATTAACTTCTAAGCTACAACCATCATATTTAAAACAAGATAACTAATGTAGACATTTTTCCAAGAAATCATCTCATAGTGTTTTTGGGCTATGATTTTAGAGTCCTTAAATCAGGCTCCCATGAGAGAGATGAGATAGAGGCAACAATCATAGACGTTTTGAGGAATTATATTATACTAAAATGTAGAGACTAATAAAAAATTCTAAGCTAAAATAAATATCTTTACATAAGAGGGACCTAAGCTACTAGGACTAGGCCCAATCCCAAGAGCCTTAACCCTCTCAACTAACTCACAGATGGATAAATAAGAAACTTCTCATTACAATTGTAGAAATGTCAAATACATAACATAATAAGTCAAAAATAGCAGTCACAATTTCTTGAGATCAATAATGTCTTTGTTGGAAATAAAATTTGAATCCTAATGAGTTCCTTGGCACGTTTATTTATACAAAAGGGTAGCTACCAACATCTCCCTAGAAAATAGAGATGTTTGTGTCCCAAATCTACAGAAAGGTATATCTAGATCTTCCTTGAACTACACTAGCTTGGTTTCCAATGACCTCGTCCTGCTTGGTTGCCAATGACTCCGAGTTGATGAGAGAAAAAGTGGTGATCTTGGTTGATTGAAGGAGTTAACGAGGTAGAAAGCTTCCTATAATCCATCTCTTCTATCTAATCTGAGCTCCTCCATTGAAATTATCTCAAAGCTGTCCCAATTCTTGCATTTAAACCATGTTAGGCCACATAACATAACAACACATCTTTTATCCTTCTCACTAAGTATAATATAACAAAAATTGTAAATAAATGTGAGAAAGAAATAATTCTAAAGATAGAGGATGGCATTATGACCCTTGTGATATAACTATTGATGAGCCTCATCACCAAGATCAAGTGGGTAACTAAAGAATTTACTTTATTTGTTAAGATATTTTTTAGATATAGTCTAAAATTAAGAGATATATCATTCCTTTTGATATTTTGTAATCAAAATTTTCCAAAAATTATGGATCTCAATATTTTATATAATTTCTATAAATATTATGTAGAAAGAAGAACCAAGGGTTCAGATCTGGAGAGAAAAACATTGTGTTGCATATAAAGGACTTTCTGAAATTAATGAAATCTTTTGCTAAGATGACAAGTAGTTGAGAAATTTTCCTAGAGATTATTGTGTTAGTATTCTACAGTTTGTGCATTCCTTTATGTGTTTGTATTCTTTCCTATGTATTCCATTTTATGTGTAATCTCCAATAAATGATTAAAAGAAAAGGTTTCATAATTTTTCATTGATGCTCTGATTTCCTAATAATCAAATACTCTCATGTTTTCCCTCTAAACATCTTTAGAATTCATCCTTTCTTGATGCTCTATGGAAGTGGACTGCTATCTTCATTAAAATTTCAGCTACAACGATAATCTAAGTGTATAAGAAAGTGTTATATCCCCTGCATTTGATGAGCCATAACCAGATAACTGAGAATCCATCAGAATTTTTGTTAATATTCAAATTGTCATGACTCCATGCTGAATGTCCTTTTTTTTGCCTTGCCACAATGTTTTTAAAAATGATCACCTATAGAATACCTAGGCACTATTTGAATTCATGAACATCTACCAAAGTGACATTTGATATTTGATTCGTAGAGGGAGCACCCTCTGACTATAAGGGCCATCTTCCAATCTAAAGTTGGTTTGAGGTGACCTTGAGATTTTTCCCTATACACTGGGTTGACATTATAAGTTATAACAAGAAGTCTACCAACAATAAAGAAGCTACATAAAGCTCTCAAAATCAAACACAAAAGAACTATTTCACATACATAAATAAAAAAAATTCAACTAGTATTTCATGATTAATGCTTAAGCATGTAAAATGTAGGATCACATGGTATGACAAAGAAAAAATTTCTTCTAATAGTTCCAAACACCACTATCGATGATACTGATAATCGACTTTATGATTTTGGTTACAAATCAAACATCAATCTGCTTAATGCCATGGATTTCAGGAAATGGTACACCATGGATTTGTGCAGTAAGGTTTTTAAGAGCAAGGTTTTGATGGTTGATTAAGAAGTGATCAGATGTGAGAAGTCTAATGGCCTAGAAATAAAATAAATTCAAAGGATGAAGGCTTTTGTATGGAGATCCAAAGGTGGTTTACGCCCATCTTTAGCTAGGATTGAAGTTAATTCCATGATGATCTCAAAACATGTGCAGATGTTTAAGCCTCTCCATCAAGTTTGTGTTGCGTAATTCTTTGGAACCATGATTCATTTCTCATAGACCAAATATGTATTGTGACTCTCCAAGTGTCTAGATGTGGTTTCTTCATGATAATAATAGTGATGACAATGTAGAAGAAATGGTAGAATCCTTAGGTTCTTTCAATGTGAGTAGACATATGTGGCCATGGATTAAAACTTAAAGAGGATGGAGTGTCCCTTTGTGAATTTTAAGCTCACTAAGGATTTGAATGGGTGGCATTCATGGATACTGATGAATTTTTGAATCTTATAGAATATATTTAGAATCAGACCATGCCAACATATTCAACCGAAACAAACATTACACCTTCAGGATGACCAATTATAGGGTAAATCACTTCCAATTTTGTCAATAATTATATGTAATACATAAAGAAAAAACAATACTATAATTTATAAACCAACATATTTTTCAAGAATCATTCTAATGCAAACTTTTTCTTTCAACTCCCTAACCTCACCACATTCCTTGTTAGAATGTGAAATGCCAAGTTCAACAATTGCAACCCTCTCTACAAATTTTAGAGTGTTGATTGTCTCACCATGCACATCTAATTCAGGGCTTATATGCACAAACATGAGAGTTTTTGACTCTACACCGTAAGAAAAATGTCAAGCATCATTACAATCCACACACAAATTCCATCGACCTTGGTCATGTACATACATACATATAAACAGTGTAATACATTATGTGATGACAAAGCAACATTTTATTGTATCTATTTGATAATGGACATTAATTTCTATATGGGTTAATAGACACCATCGCATTGATTGCATACCATGAGCCCAATATGTTGATTGAAAATACAAAAATTAACATACAAAGGGTACAAGTTAGGGTTGACTACTAGAAATAGTGGGCACATGGACAAAATGGCTTCAAGAACATTTCGATATAGATAAGCATAGATCTAGATGCTCACTTAGATTGCATGAGCTAGGAATGGAGTTATGCTTCAAGGAATTGGAGGAAACGATGACCATTGAAGAAGCTCAATGCCTCTTTGATATGGCAACATGCAAGCTCTAGGAGGTGGAAATTTTGGTCTTCTTCAATTGATGATGGAAATCTTACATGGGATGAGCATCTTGATGCTATTTTTGAGAAAATTTAGCATGCTAGGTATTCTTCAATAGATATTTAAATTGTGCTAAAGAACCATTCATCTAATGCAACCAACCAATAAGGTAATGATGTCAAAACAATAAAAACGCCAAATGCAAAATGTTGCACTAAAGAATATGCATTAAAGTTGAGAAGACTCTAGGTAAGGTCTCCATTGACATAAAATTTTGATAAGCACAACAGGAATGCAACATACAAATTATAACATCTTTGGCACCTTCTTATCGTAGTTGTTACAACCACATTGTTAAGCTTAACAAGGATTTGTCCTAAAATCTCTTTCCATTTCATCAAGGAATTGGGACGGAGCTTTTGAGAAAGGAGCCAAAATAGGAAACAAATGTTTCTTTGCAATATAGAACATGGTATTTTTGCTAGTTCTCTTCATTTCAACCATCAAAAAGTCACTATATATATATATATTAAAAAAACCACTAAAATTTTAAATTTAATATAACAATATTATTTCAATGATTATGAAAGAAACTACAATTTTTTCCAATATAACAATCCTATGGCTATACCTTTGCAGTAATTTGGGTCAATTGATAGGTAAAATTGAATGAAATTAAGGAAATTATTGTTTAGGTGTTTCTTAAATTTCAGACATACGTGACTAGGGAATATTCAATGAAGTCATCATTTGTGGTTAAGGGAACACGTAGACATGAAAGGTGGATGTTATATAGGAACAAACAAAATTTCCTAGGGATCTTACCCAATTTGAAATAATACTTTAATTTCAATGTTTGAATAACAAAAATATCATCATAATTTTTTAACTTGGATTTTCATAGGGTAGAAGAATCTGCTATATCAGCTCAGGGACCATCAAAATCTCCACAGAGAAGATCCATGTCAGGAATTATAAGAATTTTTTTTATTTTATGGATCTTGTTAATAGCCATCAACTCCTTTTTAATTACATACATGCACTTATAGAAGTCACTGAAAATAATAAAAGGCTTGATGTTGATCCAAACTTGCATAAGGGTGGTTCCATGTTTCTATTTGATGGAGTGCACAAATTCTTGATAATGTGCTTTAGAATAAAATATGACTAACAATAAGAACAATGAGTTTTTGGTGAAAATAGCGGGCACTAAAAGGAAAAATATTGGATAAGAGAACTAAGAATTGGTCGAATATGTGAAAATTTAGATATCTCAGTTTGAGGTTTTTAGATTAGGGTAAAGCTTATATGCAGTGATCCAAAGATGGGTTATTGCAATTTTTGGAAATACCTGTGAAGAAGATCGGGGTGGAGCCAAAAGGATTAGAAGTCATTAAATCTAATAAAAAATTTCAATTATATATTTACGAGTAAGATCTTCAATAAATTCTTACGGTGGCGATGGATAAAACTAATTATATGTTGGGTAGGAACAACAATAATTAGAATGATCATATTTACAATATATCTAGGTTGCAACACTCTAGCTACATTGGGGATCATTGTCAATTGATGGGGGAGTTTAATGAAAAGGATACATGGGGTGGTACTAGTGACAGAGGGAGGAAAACACAAGTTGTTATAAAGTGGTGGCTTGGTAATTTGACTCAATTGAATTATGTGAGAATAAAAAAATCAATACACACAATTTTTAAAGATCATTCCAAAATATGATAATATGGTAATAAAAACTACATTAAATAATTTATTGTTTTCTAAACATATTTAATCCTTTTCATTTGAAAAGTTAGGATAATGTATCCTTCCTCGGAAGGAACTTAAGCTAAATAAAGTGTTGGGGAAAGTTCCCAATTAGTCACATAATGACTTGAAGATCGGAAAACATAGACTTAGTGCCTTCATGCACTAGGAAATTAAGACAATATATATGTAAAGACCTTGAATACTTCAAGCATTATTCAGCATGAGTTGGAAGGGATTATCTATCTTTAATGATATGTTGAGTAGGTGGACAAGAGAATGCTTAAGAAAAGAAGGTAGAATTGAGTCTTTAAGAGTACACAACTTGGATGACACCAAAGAAGAGTTATGCAAGACCATGATGGGAATTGTGGCCATGGAATTGGAAATTTAGATGAAGATATATATATATACATATATATATATATATATATATATATAGATATAGATATATATATATATATACCTTGTACCATGCACATATCTTAATGATGTAGTAGGCTAGGAGATAGAAAGAAGTTTGGGATTGGAAGTTTCATCTTTGATAAACTATGTAAACACTTGGGTGTTGCTTAATTTGAGATTACTTAGGAGGAAGGATGTCCAAGATTGATCTGAACTTATGAAGGGAATAAAATGATACATAGATTTCTAACAAAAACACAGAGATGCACTCAAAATTGACTTTTATTAATAAACGGAAAATGTTGAAATTGTACATGAAAAATGAAAACAAACTAGCTGAAATGGTGGTAGGTTATCTGAGAAGAGATGTGACAGTTGTGGATTCTCAAAAAATTGTATTACAATGAGGCTTGAAGAATTTTTTATCATAAATATGTGACAAGAATGTCTAAACATCAAAATACCCAACCCAGGAGATGAAGCGTCAATGACTTCTGGGCCTTGCTGGGGTAAATTTGAACATCAACTTCTTGGGGTTGTGTTGGGTCCCTATAATACTAGTGATTACCCCATTACTATTATATTTATACCCCTTATTAATATTTTTGTGCCCCTATTTCCCTCATATTGTTATTATTGTGCCCCATAGAATCCCTCTATTGTTATTTTTGTGGCTTTATATTATTATTGTTAAGTCGGCTGGGTTATTTTGTGACTCCTTAGACTCCTATATATAGAAAGGAGGTTTTGTCATTTGTATCATTGAAGAATTGTTCATTTATGTAATGTAAAGGAGGTTTCCCCCTCGAAGAGGCTAAATTCTAAGGCGTTGATCTATATTCTCTATCTTTTCTTGCACTGGTTTCATAACATTTGGTATCAGAGCCTTGGATTCTAGGGTTTCGCTGCTCCCAGCAGGTCATCATGGAATTTTCGCTATAAATTTTTTCTGCGATGTTTCAGAAGCTACAAAAAAAACCCATTTGAGAAGACATCGCGGTGAATCTCGGGTCCGAATTTTAGAAATTGTGGTGCTATATTTGTAGAGATATGATCTGAGGAAGTTGGTCTTCTTGCAAACTCCTGAATTACATTCCAAATAGGTGACCTGGGGAAAATCGTCATAACTTTGTTTCTGAGCATTGGATTGAAATTTCGTAACAATTTACAGAAAGAAAATAGACTGTAGTTTCTTGTATATATTTTTTCAGAGCCAAAGGTTGAAACAGTGATTCGTGGCACGTTGTCCAAGTTGGCTCTAGTGAACTACTCTATAAGCATGTCACTGTCGGAGATTTTGCATAACTCTTCGTTGGAGAATCCAATTTGGATCAGACTGGTGGCATTGGAAAGAGGATGCAAAAGGATACTACAGGTCACAATTTAGGAACTGGATGATTTGAAATTACAGAGATACATCAGATTACATATCAGGCTTCTACGAAGTGAAAAAAGGTGTGTAGTTTTTTTAAATTTTTGCATAAGCTTGGTTTGAAGGAATTCAAAGGGCATAGTAAAGCATTATTATCGGTAAATGATGCCCTGAGGAAAGAAAATGCAAACACCTAGTAAGGAGCCTGAAAGCTCTAGCATGACTCATGAAGAAGAGGAAGAAATGCTACATGATATATCAAAATTACAAGAATAAGTGCGACAAATGTCACGCTCACAAAAGCTAACAGAAGCTAAGATAAATGGCATGGGATCTAATATAAATGGCATGGAATCTAAGGTAAAGGGCATCGAAGCTAAGATGGATGATTCGAAGACAAATTTGAACAGAGACATGGCAGATTTGAAGACAGATTTGAGGACAGACATGGCAGATTTGAAGACAGATTTGACAAATTTTCTACAAGAAATACTTACTAATGGTGAAAAGGTTGTAAAGGAAACTCATGATGCAAACAAAAGAAATGTTAATCATGATTCCATATACTTTAATGTTTGATCGAAGACCCACCATATTACAAAAATCGATATTAGGAAGTTTGATGGCAAGGATCCCGCAACATGGATATTACAGATGGAGCAATTTTTTGATCTCAATAATGTGAAAAACACACAAAAGGTACGTATGGAAACTTTATATTTGGAACCAAATAAGTTTGTATGGTATCAATGAATTTGCTCTGGTAAACAATTTATCGCTTGGGCAATTTTTACAGAAGAATTGATAGCACATTATGAGGATACAAAAAGCAACACTTTTTTTAGCCAATTGATAAATCTCAAACAAAAGGGTTCAATAATGGAGCACATTGAGGAGTTTCAAAAATTGAACATAAGGGTAAAAGATATTCTAGAGGAGCATAGGATTGATGTGTTCATAGGGTCTTTAAAGGATAATATCCAACATGATGTTCGCCTTTGGGAACCTGATTCATTAGAGAAGGCATTCAGGTTAGCAAGAAAAATGGAAAGAAAAATTATGGCAACCAGGAAGCATACCACTCACAACTATAAAGACGAAAGTGTTGTTGCCCCTAGTCTTCCACAACCTATAAGGTTGACACCTCAACAATTAGAAGAAAAAGGAGTAAAAGGGCTTTGTTACAGTTGTGATAGCAAATACACTAAAGGTCATAAGTGTGCTGAGAAGAAACTATTCTACATAGATTGTGAAGAGGAAGAAGAAAAGGAGCAAGAAAGGTCAAAACAAGAGGATATACTCCAGGAACAAAGCCTAGATGAAGAACAAATAAATCTGACCATATCTTGTAATGCATTGGCGACAATTACCACTCCTCAAACCATCAAGATAGAAGGACAAATCAAGAAGAAAAAGGTAATAGTGTTGATTGATTCAGGAAGCACCCACAATTTTATTCGCTATAAGGTAGCAAAAGAATTGAATTGCTTCCTATATCCAGCACCAGAGTGTCAAGCGATGATTGCAAATGGAGAACAATAAATTGCTCTGGAAAGTGCCATAATATCAAGCTATCCATGGGAGAATATGTATTTACTAGCCCAATGCTTTCCATTCCAATGGGAGGTGCTGATGTTGTACTAGGAGTCTAATGGCTACAATCCTTGGGTACAATAGCTTTTAATTTTCAAGAACTTTTCATCAAATTTTCTATGGAAGGAAAGGAATTTCAATTAAGGGGTATTGCAAGGAAACTGGGAAAGATAATCAACTCTAATGGTATGACAAATCTTCTAAAAAAGGAAAAAAGAGGTGTAATTGCACAATTATGTTCGATAGATGTTTCCACATCAGAATCATCTATTTCTCGAGATCTCCAAAAAGTCCTGGACAATCATTCCAAGGTATTTGAGACTCCCAAAGGTCTCCCACCTATGCGTGATCATGATCATGCTATTCATCTAATTCGAGGAAGTGTTCCTCCAAACATCAGGCCGTATAGATATCCCTATGTCCAAAAGAGTGAAATTGAACGTATGGTTGCAGAAATGCTAGAGGCTGGTATAATTCAACTGAGTCAAAGTTCTTTCTCTGCTCCAGTAGTATTGGTGCACAAGAAGGATGGATCATGGCACATGTGTCCGGAATATAGGGAGCTCAACAAGCTCACTATTAAAGATAAGTTCTCCATTCCTATCATTGATGAATTACTAGATGAATTGCATGGATCAATTTACTTCACCAAGTTGGATCTCTGTTCAGGATATCATCAAATCAGAATGAAGACTGAACACATTCCGAAAACAACATTTAGAACTCATGAGGGTCATTATGAATTTTTGGTCATGCCTTTTGGCCTTACCAATGCACCTTCAACATTTCAATGTTTGATGAATTAAATTTTCAAACCATTCCTTAGAAAATTTGTGTTAGAATTTTTTGATGATATACTAATCTACAACAAGTCTTGGAATGATCATGTTGAACATGTTGATAGGGTGCTACAACTATTGGAGGAGAAAATATTATATGTAAAAAGATCCAAATGTTTCTTTGGAGTCCAGGAGGTGGAATACCTGGGTCATATTGTATCTCATGAAGGAGTTAAGGTAGACCTTAGAAAAATTAAAGCCATTAAGGAACGGAAAATTCTCACATCCATAAAGCATCTACAAGGATTTCTCGGGTTGATAGGGTATTATTGCAAGTTTGTTAAGAATTATGGGAGAATAGTAGCACCTCTAACAACATTATTGAAGAAAGATGCATTTTCATGGACTCCGGAAGAAACAAAGGCATTTGAAAATCTTAAAGAGGCAATGTGCCAAGCACTGGTCTTAGCTACATCGGACTTCACAGAAACCTTTATTGTGGAATGTGATGCTTTAGGAAATGGAATTGGTGCTGTTCTAATGCAAGATGAAAGACCCATTGCTTTTGAAAATTGTCCAATCAAGGGAAAGTTTTTAAGAAAAGCTATTTATGAGAATGAAATGTTGGCAATACTCCATGCACTTCAGAAATGTTGACCCTACCTAATGGGAAGACACTTCAAGGTAAAAACGAATCATGATAGCCTTAGATACCTTTTAGAACAAAGATTATCCTCTGAAGAGCAACAAAAGTTGGTCATAAAGATGTTGGGTTATGACTTTGAAATAATCTACGAAAAAGGGAAGCAAAATGTGGTGGTAGATGCACTCTCAAGAAAGGATGAGGATGTAGAAGCATTGTTGTGCGCCATTTCTATTATCCAACCAGATTGGATAAATGAAACAAGGGAGGAATGGAAGAATGATGAAGAAGTGTGGGCACTTATTCAAAAGTTACAACAAGATTCCAGTACATTTGATACATTTAGCTGGCAAAATGATTCGTTATGGTACAAATATCACTTATACCTTTGTAAGAATTCCCAGCTAAAACAAAATATTCTTATGGAATTGCACACTTCTCCCTTAGGAGGGCACTCAGGATTTTTAAAAACTTACCACAGGGTTAAGAAAGAATTTTTTTGGGATGGCCTTAAATCAGATATTTAAAAGTTTGTGGCGGAATGTTTGGTTTGCCAACAAAATAAAGTTGAAACAATTAAGACACCGGGTCTATTACAACCTTTATCCATTCCAAGCCAACTTTGGGAGGAGGTTTCAATGGATTTGATCACAGGTTTACCCAAGTCTGAAGGAAAGAATGTCAACATGGTGGTAGTTGACAGACTTACCAAGTATGCACACTTTTGTGCATTATCAGATCCATTTAAGGCCAGTACAGTTTCTACTACATTTATGGAAACAATTCAAAAGCTACATGGAAACCCAAAGATTATTGTAAGTGACAGAGATCCCATTTTCACTAGAAATTTTTGGACAGAATTATTTTCTTTTCTTGGTACTCAGTTAGCTCATAGCTCATCTTATCATCCTCAATCTGATGGGCAAACTGAGATAGTAAACAAATGTTTGGAAGGATATCTTCATTGCTTTGTATCTGATAAACAGACACAATGGGTCAAATGGCTTCCTCTGGCTGAATGGTGGTATAACACTTCCTTCCATACAACAACAAAAATGACCCCATTTATGGCACTTTATGGGTATCAACCACCATCCATCACATCATATTTAAGAGAAAATTCTAAGGTTCAAGCAGTGGAACATCACATCGAACATCAACAACAAGTCCTCCAACTCTTAAAGGATAACCTCATGTTGGCACAGAATAGAATGAAACAATAGGCAGATCAACATCGCAGTGAAAGAAGTTTTAATGTAGGTGATTGGGTATTCCTACGGCTACAACCGCATAAGAAGATGTCCCTCAAGCAAGCTAAGAAGGATAATAAATTATCACCAAAATATTATGGTCCATACAAGGTGTTGCAAAATATTGGTACTATGGCATACAAATTGGAGCTTCTTGCAACTTCTCGATTGCACCCAGTTTTCCATGTTCCATGTTTAAAGAAGGTTATAGGCGACAAGGTCCCAGTTCAAACAATATTGCCAGAACTTGACGAGGAAGGAAAAATTATATTGGAACTGGAAGCAGTCACAGAAACAGGAACTTGACAGCTATGAAATCAATCAATTTCGGAGTATCTTATCAAGTGGAAGAACTTATTAGCTGAGGATTCCACATGGGAGGATGAGAATTTTATACAGAAGTATCCAGAACTACTCAAGCATTGAGGACAACACTTTTTTGAAGGAGAGGGGCATGTTGGGTCCCTATAATACTAGTGATTACCCCATTACTATTGTAGTTATACCCCTTATTAATATTGTTGTGACCCTATTGCCCCCATATTGTTATTACTGTACCCCATAGAATCCCTCTATTGTTATTTTTGTGGCTTTATATTACTATTGTTAGGTCGGCTGGGTTATATTGTGACTCCTTAGACTCCTATATATAGAAAGGAGGTTTTGTCATTTGTATCATCGAAGAATTGTTCATCTATGCAATGTAAAGGAGGTTGCCCCCTTGAAGAGGCTGAATTCTAAGGCGTTGATCTATCTTTTCTATCTTTTCTTGAGTTGGTTTCATAACAGGTTGTAAATTTGGCATACAATATTCATTTGAAATACATGATATCTCATCAAAAATATCTGTATGAGAAATATTCTTTTTTACTATTGATGAAGTTTATGACTGTTTTTAGATATTTCCCAAAAAAATTCATTTTAGGCTTCAAAACAACTCTAAAACTTTAGGAGCTAAAAAATAACAAAAATAAAAACTACAAAAATACAAAATTTGTGGTTTCAACCAATGGAATAGGTGGATGGACACTGATATCCAGCTCGATAAGTCCCCCCCCCCACCTTCCACTTAGGAAGAAATTGTCTTTATTACACAAAGTTACTCAATTAGATGGGGAAAATTTTACTAAACTTGGGCCCTAATGAGCCATTTTCCTTAGTGTAGGAGTTAGCCTGCTATGACAACCTCATATAGTTGGATCCACTCTTGGTGAGTGCCATTAATTTATATGTCCACAATATGATTAATTGTGGACTATTTAATGAAATATATATTAAGGTATATTGGCCTTAGTTCTTATGTAATTTGTGATGTGTCTAAAAATGGTCGAAAGTATGGGTGAAAGTGTGTCACATTGAACACTCGGTGCAGGCCAAGGTGGGGGGGATACTTCACTCAAACAAATTGTCACCTACATCCTTGGTGATGGTGTAAGGTCTATATTAGAGTGGAAAAAGTTTCCAAAGAGATCTTGCAAGGTGTTCCTTCTACAAATGCAGCCAAACCTTATCCCCTACTTAAAACATGTGTGGCACACAACGGTAATCATGATGTCATTTGTACTTAGTATTGGACTTCTGCAAGATATAATGGGCCTACCAGTGGATGTATTGAATACATCCAATAAACTTGGTAGCTATTTTGGCTTCAAAATGAACATGTGAAGATTCTTCTTATGTAGCTACAAGGGGGAAATGTGACACCAATAAGATTCAATGTTTGAAATCTCAAGACGATATGAAAGGGGCTATGGCCAATTGACATACTGAGAGCTTCATTGTAACTGTGTTGAAAATAAGGGAGAATGGCATCACATTTTCATGGATTTTGTAACATGTGCAAAATGTGCATGATCATCGTGTTGACAATCCTTTTCTGGCCATTAGTCTAGGGGTAGAAGGAAGTTGATTTGGTTAGCTTGGTGACCAAAAATGACTAGAGGCTTCACCATAATGCACTTAGTAACTTGCAATCCTTATTTGATATGATGCTACATAGGATCCAAAAATGTACTCACACCCATTCAAAAAATATCATGGAAATTGCTTCTATTGTGATACTGTTCTTGCAGGAAGTCGGAAGGGCCATCTTAGAAAAAATTTTAATGACCACAAACATAAAGTCATTACCATGCTTGGATAGAATGAAGGCTAGACAAGACTTGCTTCTTAATGGTTGGTGTGGTAATGATGCAATCGATGCATACTTTATATACCTTATAACGTCATTTTGAGGTTTCGGCCAATTAAAATACTTTTTTAGTAATTCCATTGTATTCTCTATGAAAATATTCCTTGCTACACAACTGTAATGTGCCTCCCACATCAGCTTGGCATCATCACTTGAAGGAACACAAAGGTGTCCCAAGTGGCACAATAATACATCCTAGAGTGGAAATCTAAAACTTTCTTTCCCACCATCAACATCTAGTATGTGGAAATAATGTCTGGGTCACTCTTGTGTAGCTATGTCCATATAGATGTCTCATTCCCATAAGAGGTTTGAACTATGGTCAAAGAGACAACCGGAGGCTAGCTAAGCCTTTGACATCATTGGTGCTACCATTCTTAACAATGTAAACTTTGAAACGGGAACTGATACTGTTATCTGTTTCATAGAGATAGCAAAAAAGTGACACGATTTTGAAAAGAGGTGATGCAGAACAAACATTTTTTTTTTAGAGCATAGTTTTTGGCACTATAAATTTTTTTATGTACATTGCGTTTTAGAATGGTAGTGATTTTCATGCTGATTTAAAAAAGTGGTAATTCTACACTAGGCCCTTCTTTAAAAGGC
Source organism: Pinus tabuliformis (assembly GCA_031772625.1). Lineage (NCBI taxonomy): Eukaryota > Viridiplantae > Streptophyta > Pinopsida > Pinales > Pinaceae > Pinus > Pinus tabuliformis. Next base: position 174,557,816 of record CM062804.1, on the reverse strand, counting down.
CTTTTTTTTACTTTAAATTCTCTAATGTATGAAATGTTAATAATTATTTTCTAAATTTAATCATTTTTGAAGTGATTTTCTTCTTTATATTTTCTTTTTGTAGTGAGGCTTTTATTGTTTTCATATTTAAAGAAAAAGGTCGATATTTTGAACTTTCGATATTCTCCATATTTATACAATGTTAATTAATTTTTCAATCCACATGAAATAATTGTTTCTAAAAAACAATATTTTTTAACAATTGACATAAAAATAACCATTTTTAACGTAAATATAACTAAAAAACTACACTTTTTGATAATTTTTTGTAATTTTTTGTAATTTTTTGCTAGAGACGACATGTCAAAATCACAATTTTTATAGGAAAATTTTAACAAAAAATGGTTAAATAATTGTTTTTTTTTATGAATTTCATGTCAAAAAAATAATAATCACTGTTTTTTTCAAAAAATAATGATTAACATAAAAATTAATGTGAAAATCACATAATACAAATATTTAACGCATAACAACCTTAATTCAGTGCTTATTCTTCTCATAAAATGTCAAAGTCAAAACATTACAAGAATAACTAACTAATAGTTAGAGAAAATGAGCTTGATTTCCAAGCATAACTTAAATTTAATCAACAATATCATGTAATCCAAACTCTTTGTCCTCTAGAGTTTCATCATTGTCTTCTTCTACAATATTTTCTGCTTCCTTTTGCTCATTTTCATGTTCTAATGGATCTTTGATGTTTGCGAGTCTCCCAATGTATGTTTTTCCAAACATTCCATGTAATGGTGGTTTGGGTTCCCTTGCCTTTTTTGCCACATGTGATTCACTAAAGTCCCCTTTCTTCAACCCAATTTCTTACATTGCATCTGGAAGAAATTGAAGATCATTAATTCTTTGCTTAATGAAATTCCACTATATTGGATCTTTTTCAATTGCAATGCAATTTCTTCCTTTTTGAAGGCAACATGCTAGTGTTGTACCTAATTATCAAGCACAAAAGAAATTATGAAGTAAATTAGTACAATTACATATTAATTAAAAGATAACATATTGAAATTGAATTCGATATAATAAAACTTACTTGAGTCAGAAAATAAATCTAGAACCCAATCTCCTTCATTTGAACATATGTCTATAAGATATTTAATCAATAACTGTTTTTTTTTATAAATGTTAACTATCTTTCATTTTGCTTCTTTGTCTTCATGTGTTAGTTTTCTCACAACAACATCATAAGTCAGTATTTGGCTATGACTCTTTCCATCTACCCAATTAAAAATCATAGACATATAGCTTTCATCTTTTGCCCAACTATCAATATGGATGAACTCACAATCATTTATAAATAGTTGATCTTCATGGTTAAGAAGATTTGACTTTTGCCTGTAACATGGAATAGTAAAAGTTAAATAAAATGTACATAAATGAATTTTTTAACACTAATCAAATATACATTTTAAACTTCTTACCATGTAAGCTGCATCCTTGAATTTATTTTCCCCTTGAACCTTGACAATAACATTTCCAATTGTGTGTCTGAATGAAATGTCCCTCCTGCAACCACTTTACTAAGAGCTTCACAAGTATAAGGGTCACTATCATGGTCAATTTTTGGAATATTGAAACCATGGGGAATATCTGCAATAACTAGGGCATAATCCCTTTTAGGTATGAGTTTAACAATGTCTTCACAGTCGCCTTGTATTACTTGATATTGAATAGTGTCTAGCCCATTCCAAATGAAATGAGTAAGAGGTGGATCAAGTTCAACATTCTTAATACATTGCTTCTTCAGTATTTCGATCTTTATTTTTTCAATAAATGTTTTGAAACTATCTGGTGCTCCATTATCATCCTTCTTCATCTTTTATAAAATAAACAAATATATGTGTAAGTTATAAATTAAAAATAGTACACAGATGAATAAAAATGAATGTATAAATCAACATACCTTTTTAAATGCAAGATAAAAAAAAAATTAATGTTGATGTAGAACTTGAATCTGGATAGTTGCGTACAACATCATCCCAACTATCTTCATTCAAAAATTTAACCATTTGTTCTTGAATTTTCATGTAGGCTTTGTGACTGCATAGATAAAGTAAACAAAATTAATATAATGATATCTATAACAAATACTACCAAGAACAATATGTTATATTTAAAAGAAAATTATAATCTAGAAATAAATAAAAATAATTCAACAAACTTACTTTTGAAATTCCTCATACATTTCCTCCAATGATAATTCCCCTAACCCCACATGGGATAATATTTCTTTGACCATTTTTTCATCCTTCACTCCTTGCAATGCTCTCCAATGTGTGATAGTCATATCTTCTGGAAGCTGCTTCATTTCAGGACCCGATTTACTGTTGCTACATATCAACAGCTTAGACTTTTTGACCTTCTGTTTTTTAATGCCAATGTTCTCCCACATGTTAAAAATTTCATTAATCAACTCCAATATTTCTCTAGTTCTAAATGCCAACTGGAAAATTTTATCAACACCTCTAAATAAATCACTAAATTTGTCGCCATTGCCATCTTTTGAATTGATTTTCTCTTCAATTGGATGGCCTATTTCCATACAATAGTCCTTTTAGAAATCTACAGTAGCATTTATCCTATCCCCACCACATTTTTCTTCAAATTCAGTATGAATAAATCTAACCCTGTGGATGAAAGTCATAGACATCCTATATTCATTATCTGAATTATGATCCCATGCCACTAACTTTACTTCTATATCTCATAAACCAGCATAAATGATACATTTCATTTCTTCAAAATGTTGGTTATTGGGATATTCCTTCATCAATTGTCTTTGAGCTTCTACTGAATGGTTCCCCCCTGTTGGGGAGCAGGTATGAACAATCTATTCATCTTTTACTACATTAATTTATCAATCTGAGTGCATATCCTTTGAAGGCAATGCGCAATGTATATGGAGGGGAAAGAGTACCATCCATTCCAACCAAGGGTTCGCGATTAAGATTCAAAACATGACTGTAAAACTAAACTATATACAGAACTCAAGAAAAGAAAATATTAGGAATTAACATGCCATAACAACAATCATAAAATAATAAACAACAAACACATAAATATGCAGCATCTGATCAGAAAAGTGGGCCCAGCTCTCTGATCAGGGTTATTTAGTCACAACGAAGAATGTAATAACAAAAGAGATGGTATTTTATTAATCTGAAAAGGGCTATTACAATATCGGTGGGGAGTCCCCCAATTACAGGAATAACCTGTCTTTTATACACAACAAGGGAGAACAACATCTTTCCCCAAAACCAGGTAACCGTATACCCAGAAACGTACATTAGTTTCGAACGGTACCAACACCAAATAGACAGGATCAGCGAGTGGTACAAGAATGGGTTGAGGATCTGCAATTCCAACTACATGGCTCCTTATGGCTGGTCATTGCTGTGAATTGCAGGTCTGCTGCAAGTCGCTGCAAGATTGGTATCTGTTCTCCAGAAGCTGCGGTCAAACATATGTTTTAATGTTGTGAATAGGTAAAACCCCGTGACTTCTACTTCATTAATAAAATATTCCAATAAACAATAAAGCAGTTATTACCTCGTGGATTTAGCATAGTAAACATAGGTGAATAAACGCAAAAAAGGTCAAAAATGGTGATGGAAATGTAACAGGAAGATAGCCTGATTTGGTGCCCAACATCTCTCCCCAACTAGCCTTCTGTATGCCCTCATGCAGTTCACTACCTCCGCAAGTCTAGGTTTCATAGACTGTTGGTCTCCTAAAGCTGGACGAGATCGTATTCTTCGGCAATCTTTGTCCCTGGAACTTTAAAACCATCTGAGAGGAGAACTTCCTTCCACAAATCTCCTGGAACATCATATGTTGGGGTGTAATTTTCTACTAGCAACGAGATAGTGGGGAACTGAAACTGGATCCCCATCCACCGGACCTCGCATGTTCGGACACACGCCGCATACCTGGGCACTCTGGGGAGTGCTCATGCAAAATTTTGGTGCTCCAAAAGGCTCCCTGTTTCGGAAATTTGTAGGTGACATCATCCACCTTTTCTGACAGCAATCAAGGGCCTCATCTTGAAATGTGACTAATTGCTTGACACAAAGATCAAGACATCATTTTTGTGTCCTCAACGTTCTTTCTTTGTTCCCCTCAATTCCCAAAAAAGTGTTGTGTTTAGTGAACATGGTGATTGACCTTTCATGTTCTCCTCTTACTATAAAAGGCTTTGTAACCTGATTAGACTCAAATGTATTAAAGGCCTCCTACCAGTTGATCTGATTAAAAGTATAAGAGGAGAGGGCCCTTAAATGAATGTCCCCCACATATGGGACTAGGTTAAATTCTCTGTCCATGTGCAGTAGATACCCATGCAGGTAAAACTCACACATCAAATGCTGAGTTGGCACATCATGGCTCCTCATTATGCAGAGGAATTGTACACCGTCCTCTATTTCATAACTAATTTCATTCTTAATGCTCTCGATGCAGAATAAAAGAAAATGTTCATGCAAGAATAGAGAATAACAAGAAGCAAGGGGATGACATGCCATCACCTCTTGTGCCAAATTAAACATATGCTCCTTATTAGTTTTGAGCTCTGCCACTTGCTTTTCTAGCTGCTCCATCTTGATCTGCTACTTCGCATGCCTTAATATCATGACATCTATGCACTCTGCATATTCAAAAATGGTCATGGAGGCTCGTTCCTGAGTTCTTATGAACTCATTTTGATACCGAGCTATAGTAGATTTCTAATTTTTCACTTCAGTCATTAAGGCATACTCACAGTCTTCAAACAATCACTTGACCAGGTCTGCTTGACTGGCAGCAGAAGTCGTGGCTATCTAATCCACCTGAGTCTCTGCTTCTACTACTATGGCCTTGGACTTTTTGGCCTGCCGCTTGTATTTCTTCATTCTCTTCTACAATTTGTTTAACCTTCTTCTTAGTTTCCTGACTTCCATCTTAAGCCGCATTGTCTCTTTAAATTGCTGCTAGTATTTTTTCTTGACAGGGAGTCTTTACTATTCACACAGCTCTAGCCATTCCTTCTTAAAAAAAACTTTCACAGTTTTAGCCACTAGAGGTAAATCCCCTGGGATAGCTTCTGCCATGCCGATTGTTGGGTTTTCCTCCACTACTCTTTCTTCTTCAATTAATTCTTTCTTCTCTACCTTTTCATGTGGCTTTTCCACTGGATCATTCATCGGGACCTCTTCGCTTGGTCCCTCCTCTTCGCCAATGGCTACTTCCCCTTGTTGTGCACTCACCGCAACTGGTAGTGCCCTTGCAAGATGCTCTCTTGTTAATGTGTCTGTTGGAACCCTTTCCGGTTCCCCTGCCTCTGGAATCTCTACCTCTTCCCTTCTTTTAGGCTACGAAGTGCTTGTCGCCTGAGTAGCATCAACCCCACATGGTTGTGGTCTTTGTGACATATTTAAAGCAAGAGGAATAGCAAGATCTTCTTCTGTGCACCAAGCGGAATGAGTTACCCTTGCTCCCCTTGGGATAGAGGAGAAAAGGGAAAATTGGCAGGGATCTTCAACATTCGGTCACAACGTTGATGCTAGTTCTTGTGGGGCAGCGCCAGCCTCATGCCCTACTTCCTCCTCTTCCATCGGTTCTATGGTCAGGGTGGTCACGACCTCTTCTTCATTCGGGTTATCCTCGTCCATCAGCTCCATGGTGACAGGAGGTCCTTGTGGGGTATCCTCAGTCACAATATCGACCAATTCACCCGTCCTTGCTTGTTGTGGTACTGCCTCTGTTGTTGTCATGCTATCTATTTGCTCTACTAGTTCCACAGTCAAGGCTAGTTCTTGTGGGTCAGCCTCAGCCATGGTGCTAGTGGGCCCTTCTATCGACTCTTTCATCTTCCATTGGTTCCATGGTTTTAGCTTGCTCTAGGGGAGTAGCCTCTTCTTCAAATTCTTCATCTTCCATCTCCATCTGCTCTGGCTCCTCCTAGTCAACACAATCATCTTCTCCTACATTTTATTCCTCCATGGCTTCTGGTTCATTTTCCCTGGCGCCACAGCCACTGCTATCTCTTCTTTTGTAGAATCCCAAAATAGTTCCCACAGAATCAAGATTCGTCTGATGGCATTCATCACCAACAGCTGGACCAGCCTATGGTGGGTGATGGCCACCAACACCTGTCTTGACCCTTGAGCCGAATATTCCATCAGATGAAGACTTCTCAGTAAGAAATAAGGCATATTTAGTGAAAAGCCTCTTCTTGGGGAAATCGGAGGTGAGCTAATATTCAGAGATGGTATTTGAATATGGTGAAGTATCTCCCATCACAAGTTATATATTTTAAGACAAATTCTGCTACTCCTCCCCATGGATGCAGTAGTGAGTTCTAGTTGTATCCTCGACCCTTCTGCATGATGCTTTCTCCTACCTAGGAAAAGGCTTCGGGAAACTCTGGAAGAGAAGTCCTTCTTGAAAACCATCAATATCCACTTTGAGGGAGCCCGCTAACTTTTGCAATGGCTTCCTCTGTCACAGGGATTTCTATCCCGCAGACCCGAGAGCTTTCTTCTCTCAGGTTGAGTCATGGAAAATTTTAGGGGTGAATGTTCGCGCTTTGGCGAAATTAAGGGGTTTTAAATTTTTAGTGGGCAAATATTTTTTATCATAGTACATTTTTACAAATCGCCTCAAATAGCCCAACTTATTTTAAGGGAGAGGGTAAAAATGGTAAATTTAGCCCTTGAAATTAGGAGTTACAACCTTCCATTCACCTTAATTTTCAAGAATAGGTTTCATTTAAGTGAATCCTATGGGCCAAATACCATATTTATAAAATAGGTATGGTAAATTAATACAAATATAGATAAATGAGAGGTATGATAAATAAATAAAACATTTTTTATATTTACTCCATAAGTCACCTTGTATACATGCAAGGGTGTAAACAAATAAAAATATAAATAAAGTGGAGGTATGGTAAATAAATAAAAATATAAATAAACTATACATATGGTAAATAAATAAAACCTCTTTTTATATTTAGTCAATAACCCTCTTTCTATTTATGAAGGCTCAAAAAAGAGGTTTTATTTAAGAGAATCCTATGGGTCAAGTACCATATTTGTAAAAGAGGTATGGTAAATTAATAAAAATATAAATAAACTAGAGGTATGGTAAACAAATAAAACATTTTTTTATATTTACTCCATAAGTCACCTTCTATTTAAGAAGACTCAAAAAATGCGTTATATTTAGGTGAAACTATGGGCAAAATACTGTGGGCCAAATACATTGGGCTAGATTATTATTAATACCATGCAAAAAAACATTATTAACCCTAATATTAGTATTAATAAAAATAAAAATGGCACATGGTATTGACCCATGGTATTCATCTGGAATGTAGCCTATTTAAATGGGGGAATTAAACCAACATAGATCCATCTTTACTCTGGATCTACTAAGCCCGGAGAAGTCTCAAATATCGTGATATGCAAACTAGCATAGAGTGAAGAAATATTTGATCCCTCTCGGGGCTTGGTGGATCAAGAGTAAAAATGGATGTTGTAATTTAATGTATGTTAAACATCTTAACTTGGTTAAAATAAAAAATAAAATAAAAATCAATTATTAATTTTATAAATTTTTATAAATTACTAATAGTAATTTTTAAGCTCCAGGTTTATGATAACCCATGGTATTGACCCATGGTAATACCATGGTATTCATGTGAACATAGAGTATTTAAAGGGGAAATTCTATCATCTTAGATCCATCTTAATTCTGGGTCTACCAAGTGCTCAGAGGGATAAATATATTTCATCCCCCTAAGAGTGGTAGATGTGGAGATAAGATGGATATAGGTCGGTTTTTATGATAATGAAGATATTAAATAGACTTAGGAAATTATATTGTAAAAACATCTTAAGGTGAATGGTTAAAGCTACATTTAGTCACTTCACAAAAATTTAGTAAGAAATACCAATATCTCCATTAATATTGGTTTTTAACTTTTTCTGATTTAACAAAAAAAATTGAAAACAATGAAACCCTATGAGTCTTTTCACATCACCCTCGTAGAAGATTTCTCACCATTTTTCAAACATTCTCAATATGGTATCTTGATGAAAAATTTTAGGTACTAATGTTGGATCAGTTGTTTGAAAAATAAGTTAGTTTGTACAACCTTTCATCTTCTGTGCTATTCTTAGTTTGTCCTAATGATCTATAGGGGTTGGAGCCACTGCACCATATTTTCCTAAAAGGTGGAGATTGTTCACCAAAAATGAAATTAATCTACATGTTACAATGCTATTAAAAAAGGCGAGACCTATGAGGCTAGTGAATTATGCTAATAAGAAATTTAGATTGGGAGAGACGTAATTAAATTTTATTATTTAATTGAAGATTTCCAATTAAAATAATAATAAATCTACATTTATATATTCATATATTGATTGGAAGGATTCTCGCAATGTTCACTTCTTTCAATTAGATCCCCTTCAAGCCCTTGGGATACCTAATACTTTCTTATATATAGTTGGGGCTTGCTAGTTGTTGGCGTGTTGAGGTAAACAAACTTGATGTGTTTTTTTTTTTTTTTTTTTATCTCACAGACTTTGGAGTCTATGGAATAAGAAAGAAATTTGATAACATGAAAAAAGTGGTAGCTTGACAAAAGTTGTAGAGAAAAGATTAATCTCTCCTACCTTGATAGAACTCGTTGTCAATATCAACACCTACAAGAAATTTATTGTAGAATACTATCAAAACTAATAGAAGGAGATGAAAAAGTGTATTGTAAGAACCTTGACAAACATGACCACTGAAACTTGGAACATTGTTTGTAGGAATAGAAAATTATGTTTATTTTTGAAAACATGTATGTTAGTATACTATAGTTGAATGAATATGTTTTCTTATTATTATATATGGTTTCATACTTTAAAAAAACATTCACCAAGACTTCACAATGTTTTATTATTCAGTAAAATATTTGCCAAGATCTTACAAGATTTTTTAAGTCAGTGAAAGATTCTCCATCACTATATCAAATAATATAATCTGGTGAGAGATTTGCCAAAAAATTTGTCGATACATATTATATTATTGATAAAATCACCTCCCATTTTTCCTATGTATCATGGGGATTAGCCCATTTATTATACATATAAATTTAGGGTGGTTCTTAAAATATTCCCTGGGTTGAGTGCAAATTCTGCTGTAGTTTCCTGATTCGACCCCCTCAACCTGTCAAAGTAGACATTCCATCCAAAGTTTTCAAAGACCTGCCATACCTCCTAACTATTCCAAACTCTCGTTGTATCTTCTAGCTCATGCAGCACAGACCATCCACCAATCATTGTAGAGGCGAGATTAGCACGACGAATACAATTAGCTGGTAGGGGATAATGAAAGGGACCCAAACAATTGGCATCTATAATAACGTCATGGTCACTTTGGGGAAAACGGATGAAACAATATTGGTACATTTGAGAAATCTTAGGGAATGATGTCGAGTTATGGCGGTACAGTTGGATATTTTTAGTGATTTAATGCAACGTGTTGTGGAGGTGACTGGTTATGACTCTTCGCGTACAAATACGCATTCCAATGTATCGAGGTAGTGATTACGGTGTACCATGATCATTAAATTTAGTTTGGTATGAATCATGTGTCATGAAAGCTTTTTGTGGTACACTGTCATTTCTTATGATGGTTCCCCCCCAACTTGATTACGGCCGTCTCTGGCACATATTGATGTCTTTTTGGAATATTTTAATTAGATATGTAAAAGTCAGTGGAGACGTAGCTGGGGACCTACCTTGTGGTGGAGTAACAGCAAGATGTATAACAAAGTAACAACAACACAGAGTAGTAGTAGCAGGGAGTAATAGCAACAGTGAGTAATAGTAGCAGGGAGTAACAATAGCAGGGAGTAACAACAACAGTGAGTAACAACACCAGCAGTTCCAGAGTAATGGCAAGGGTGGAGTAATGATAGTTATGGAGTAGCAACATCGACGGAGTAACAAGAGTTGCAGAGTAACGGCACTGGTGAAGTAACAGTAGTTGTGGAGTAATGGCACTGGTGGAGTAACAATAGTTGCGGAGTAACGATAGTTATGGTGTAACAGCACCAGTGGAGTAACAAGAGTTGCAGAGTAATGGCACCGGCGGAGTAACAACAGTTGTGGAGTAACAACAGTTATAGAGTAACAACACCAGTGGAGTAATAGTAGTTGTAGAGTATTAGCACCAGTGGAGTAACAACAACTACGGAGTAACAACACCAAATGTTACATTTCTCCTGGCCATATTCCTTTGTTATTCCTAAAAAATTAAAAAAAAAAGTAAGTAATAACAGTATATATATATATATAGCAAAGTGAGAGTGTCCTTTATATATATATATATATATATATATATATATATATATATATATAGCAAAGTGAGAGTGTCCTTTATACCAACAACCATTAAATCAGATGAATCAAAAAGGTGTTTGACAAAGGCATCTCTAGAGGCTGGATGGTGGTATAGTTTTAGACGGTGTCCATTTACTAGGAACAAGGTATGGTTCTCATCTATTGTGATTAATCTAACCATTCCATTGTTGAACACTGCGTCCACTTGACATGGTCCCATCCAACGAGTGCGAAGCTTGCCTTTGAAATCCTTAAATCGGGAGTCATAAAGTAATGCCCAATCCCCCATCGGAAACACATTACTTTTGATAAATTTATCATGGCATTTCATTCTCTACTTTTGAACAGTAGTAGTCTTTTGGACAGTCACTGACCGAATCTCGTCCAACTCATTCAGCTATTCCGGTCGATGTTTCTCTAGTTTTGATAGGTCTAGGCCTACTTCTAGAGTTATTTTGAGTGTACTGATCTCAAATTCTACTGGAAGCAAGGGGGATTTCCCATATACTAATTCAAATGAAGAAAACCCGGTTGTATTCCACCATGTTATTCTATATGCCCATAAGGCTTCTGGAAGATTTTGTGCCTAGTCCCGGCAATGACTTGCTACATTTTTTGTCAATATATTTTCCAATATCTTACTTGTACTTTCTACTTATCTGTTCGCCTGGGGGTGATAGGGGGTTGTCACTCTATGTTTGACCCCATATTTCTGCATCAGCTTCCCTATCATATGAGATGTGAACTGTGATCCTCCATCTGACACAATTTCCCTTGGAGTACCATATCAGGCAAATATTTCTTCAAAAGGAATGTCTATCACTACTTTCTCTATTGCTCTTGTGACCAGTCTGGCTTCCACCCATTTAGTCACATAATTGGTGCATACCAAGATGTAAGCTTTCTCATGAGAAGGTGGGTTGAAGGGTCCAACGAAATCGATGCCCCATTTCTCGAATGGTTCAAGGAATATCTGGGGCTGTAGAGGCATTTCATTTGCTTTCCCATGTTGTCCCATCCGTTGGCAATTATCACACCTTCGGACATAATCCCGAGCATGACGCAATATGGAAGGCTAGTAATATCCCATTTTTAGCACTTTGTGATCTGTTATTTTATCTACAAAATTTCCTCCACAGGGTCCATCATGTGTAGCCTTTAATATCTCATAGATATCGTCTGCTGGCACACAACGCCGAATCTATTGGTCAACCCCTGTATGAAATAGATATCTTGCCATCCATGAATATCGGGTACTCTGATGAATAATCTTCCTTTTCTTCTTATACGACAAATGATGAGGCACGTTCCCTGTAGCAAGATAATTAGCAATATCTGCATACCACGGAGTGTTAGAAGAAACTGCAAGAGGATGTACATCTGGAAAATTATCTTCAATTGGTGTATTCTTACAATCATTTTCTATCCTAGACAAGAAATCTGCAACCACATTGTCCTTCCATGGTTTATCTACTATAGTAATGTCAAATCCCTGTAGTTGCAAAAGTCATCTTGTAATGTGACCAGGGGTAATAGGTTTATTCATTAAATACTTGATAGCTGCATGATTAGTATGTACAAAGGTAGGATACCCGATAATGCAGTGCCGGAATTTGTCGATGGCGTAGATGACAACAAGGAACTCTTTTTCAATTATTGTGTAGTGTAATTCATTAGGAGCCAAATTCTTACTAACATAGTAAACTGCATATGGTATTACGTCCTCTTGTTGTCCTAATACTGCACCAATCACTGTTTGGGAAGCATCTGGGTGAATATGGAAAGGTAATGCATAGTCTAGCCCTCTAAGGATTGGAATGCTACAAAACAATTCTTTAATTTTCATAAAAGCTATATCATAGTCACCTGTCCCGACAAAATCTGAATCCTTTGTTAGCAATTGAAAAAGTGGATGTGCTACTTTAGCAAAATTTCCTATAAATCACCTGTAATAACCAACACAACCAATAAATTTGCATACTTGCGTGGGCATTTTTGGTGTCAGGAAGTGCAGAATTACCTTTATTTTCACTGGGTCCACCCAGTTTACTTTAGCTGAGAGAAAATGTCCTAGAACAATTCCCTCCTCCATCATCATATGGCATTTTACCATACTCAAAGAGACACGCACCTGTATACACCTTTCAAGAACTTTTTCTAAAATTTTTAGCCCTTCTACAAATGAATCCCCATATGGAGTAAAGTCATCCATGTAAATTTCAACACTGTCATCTACCAAATCAGAGAAGATCCCCAAAATTTCCCTCTGAAACATTGCAGGTGTATTACACAGGCAAAAATGAAGGACCCGGTATGCAAATGTTCCCCTGGGGCATGGAAAGTAGTTTTGTCATGATCTTCAAGAGCTATCTAGATCTGATTATACCCACTAAATCCATCTAGGAAGGAGAAAAACTTTTTGCTAGCCAATGTGTCTAGAACTTGGCCAACAAATGGTAAGTAAAAATGATATTTCTGCATTTCCTTATTTAATTCTCGATAATCCATGCATGTCCACCATTTACCATTTTTCTTAGGGACCATTACCAATGGGGAAACCCATTTGCTATCTGAAATGGGGTAAATAAAACCTACGTCCAGTAATTTCTGAAGTTCTTCTTTCATGACATTTTTCAATGCAGGGTTCATCCTTCTCTGAGGTTGTCTCACAGGATGACAATATTCCTTAATGTATATATTATTCGTATATAAATTAGCAGGAATCCCCTTCATGTCTGAGTAATCCCAAGCGAAGGCTTCTTTATGTTTCTGAAGGAAATCTACAAGTTACTTCTTCTAGGATTCTGACAGGTCTGGATTAATATTCGGGGTTTTTCCTGGTTCTAATTCCACCAGAACACTTCCATGGGGTGCATCAACAGGTAGCTCCTCTAATCCTTATGTTGTTTCAATAGTTTCTTGTGTCTCATAGCTCAGGATAGATTCTAGGATCTGTTGATTTGGCTCTGAAACGGAGCAAGGATCATCCATGAAGGAGGTGATTACATCATCCTCCAATTCCATTTTTAACTAAAGGGTCTATCCAATAGTGAGGACTGGTCTTAATTCCTCATTTTCCATTTCAAGCTCTTTCGTAGATAATATTTTCTTGCTACCTAGTGGTTTTGCAGATGGGTTTGGTTCTGCAGGTGGGTATAACATTAAGTTCTTAGTATTGTGAACATTTGAAATAACCATGTGCCTTGAACGGCACCAAATGTAGGTATCTGCAGTAGCTAGCCATGGTCTACCTAAAAGAAGAGGATGGCCACCCACCGAAGATTGCGTATGCAGAACAAGAAACTCTATGGGATAGTGCCATGAATCCACTGAAATTGTTACGTCTTCTAACTTCCCTACTAGTTTTACTGTAGATCGATCTGCCAGTTCCAACATTGTAGGTGTATGTTTCAAGTTACGAAGACCTAATGTATGCACAGTTTCAGTGGTGATGACATTAATGGCAGCTCCCACGTCTACCAACACATTCAGAATCTATATCCCATTAATATGTACTATCAAAATTGGGTTCCTTGGATCTCCATACTTTACAGGCATTGATTTTCCCATCATAAAATCTGATAAATTTCCCATGACATGAATAGGAAGGGGGTCTTTGGATTTCTTTACAGGTTTCTTTGAACAGTATTCAATAAGGGTCTTTGCATATATCGCTAAATCCTCCATAGCTTGTAACAAGGGAATTTTGACAAATAAGTTCTGTAATTCACCCAATAAGTCAAATCTAGCTTGAGGGCTTGATTTATTCAAAGTTAGTCACTCTGGATAAGGTGGTTTAGATTGATGTTGTTTTGTAGGAGGCACTTGGTTTCTACCAATATGTTCTGGTTCTTTATTAATTGATTCTGATTTCTTACGTTCACTATCAAGTTGTTCAATGATAACTGGAGGAGGTTGAACATTGACTGTCTGTCCTGATCACAAAATTCATTTCATACAACTCTATAGTAGAAATGCTATATGAAGGTAGGTTAAGACTGTTAGTTTGATGGAATCCCTTATTATTGGGATTCAGGTTAGGTTGGATTGGAAGCTGAGGACAAGCAGGCTGATTACCAGGAGGCACATTAGAGAGTAATTGGAGTTGTTGTTGTGGCATCGATTGAGGAAACTGTGCAGGAGAGGATCCTCGCCAAGTTGGAGCCCATGGGGAGCTCGAACTGGCTTGAGGATTCCACTACTACCAAGGTGGAAACTGGTATTGCGGCCACATGGGAGGATAAGGCATGGACTAAGGATTCATATTAAAATTACTGAAATATTGAGATGGATTTGAGTACATACCTTGATTTCCCATTGGTGGTCGAGGCCGCCATGGCTTTTTAGACCCCATGAGGTACAGTTTCTCCGGGTCTTCCCCCATCCATTGAAATAATGCTTTCAAGCCTGGAAAGGAGGGACATGTGCTTGTTGCATGATTTAATTTGTAGGTTGCACATTCCTCGATGGAGTTTAATGGACATTCCGTCAATGGATGCTTCTTTCTACACTTCGAGCAGAATATAGCCATGGTCCTTTCCAATTCCAGTTCCTTCTGTTTTACTTGTAGCGTATCCATCTATGTTGATAGAGTACTCAGGATATCTGTTCTCAAATTTTCTAGCAGGTTTACGATTTCTTCCTGAATAACACCCCCACCAAACGCCTTTGTTGAGTGAATCCATTGTCTATTTCTTGCAAGCCCCCTCTAGCATTGAATACATAATTCGTAGATAACTTCGAAGCTTTCCTTGGAGATGTCTCCCTTTCCTATGATGTTCAACAGTTCCAAAGAGTCTTCACGAAAATCCCGGAGGAGGATGATTTTTAGAATTTCTTTATCTAGGTAAGAGTGACATGACCTCTGTAATGTGTACTTAAACCATTCCACACAGTCTTCCAAGCTCTCATCTTCTTTCTGTGTGAACTTAAAAAGTTCCTCCTTGATGTTCTGGGATTTGCAATAATCCTGGTATTTTTCCAGAAAGGTTGTTTGTATATCATCCCATGTGGAAATAGAGCTTCCTCCAAGGCCCATGAACCATTGCAGAGCTGTCCCTTTCAATGTAGCAGGGAAATTTTTTAGCTTCTAGGCATCTGTCATGTAGTAATACCCCCGGTACACAATGTCAAATTCGAATAAAAATGTGTCGGGGTCTTCTGAAACAATCCCATGAAAGCTTGATAGGAATGCTAATGGAATAGGCTTTGTGGGTGCACCAGCTCCCAGATCCCTAATCGGAAATTCAATGGTGGAAGTTGTAGGAGCCATAAATATCCTCCAATAACCAATGGGCATTTCAATAGGTTCTGTGGAAGATGGCCAAGGTTTTCTTACCACTTGGGTTTGGGTTGCTTTGATAACACTTCCTTGGTACCTTGGTGATGCAAGTGCCCCTTCATTTCCTTCTCCTACATCCTGATGGCTTGACCCTTCGGCTACGATCTCCTTTCCTTCGGTAGAGTGACCTGACCCTGTCGATGTCCTACTTTCAACCTCTTCCCTTGGTCAGGTCTCCTCAACTACTAGAAGGCCTTTCTGTGTCAAATCACCACATAATGCTATAGAGAGCACTGGTTTCTCTACTAATTGTCCCTCAGACTTCACTCTCTGTGCAACTGGTCTCATGGTTGTGCGAGAGGATGCTTCTGATTCAACTTTCACAATAATTTTTTGGATATAGGTCTTTCCTCCCAAGTGTGGTCCTCCCCTTTTTGGGGCTCTTCCTCTACCCCTCTTATTCGATTCTTTGTTCATACAAATGTTCATATGACAGAAGGTCTGGGTATCAACCTACAATGATCTAGTCTTGAAGTAAGGTGTCAAAGGACCATTCCTTCCCCACGACAAAAGAGCTTACAAAAGGAGATACAACAACAAAAAAAGGAATCTAGTGTTCAGGGCTCGGAGCAGGGTGTCAAAGGACTCCTCCCTCCCTAAGACAAGAACCAGGAACAAACACACACCTCCGAGAAGACCTAATACTTCCAGATTTGAAGCAGGGTTTCAAAAGACTCCTGCCTCCCCGGAGTAAAAGCTAGTGTTTCCTAAAATTAAAACACACAAGGGTATGAAAGAAATAAATCTAACTCAGGGCATAGAGCAGGGCGTCAAAATACTCCTCCCTCCCCAGGAAAAGAGAGTGGCCTGACTAAAACAGGAAAGAAAATAAAAACAAGCAGAAATAACGCCTATGCTCAGGACTTGGAGCAGAGTGAGGAAACTGGTTCTCTCCCCAAGACGAGAGATTGACCCTCTGGTTGGTCCAGATCATGTCTCGCACGTTGTTAGCCTCCCCAGCAATGACGCCAAAATGTTGGGGTCTAGGTATGAACAATCTATTCGCTCTTTCCTACATTAATTTATCAATCCGAGTGCATATCCCTTCAAGTGCAAGGTATATGAAGGGGCAAGAGTACCACCCGTTCCAACCAAGGGTTTGTGATTAAGATTAAAAACATGACTGTAGAACTAAACTAGATACAATACTCAAGAAAAGCAAATTACAAGAATTAACAAGCTATAACAACAATCATAAAATAATAAACAACACACACATAAATAGGCAACGCCTGATCAGAAGAGAGGGCCTAGCTCTCTGATCAGGGTTGCGTTAGTCATAGCGAAGAATGGAACAAAAAAAGAGATGGTAGTTTATTAATTTGAAAAGGGCTATTACAATATCGGTGGGAATTCCCCCAATTACTGGAATAACCTATCTTTTATACACAACAAGGGAGAACAACATGTTTCCTCAAAACCAGGTAACTGTATAACTAGAAATGTACATTACTTTGGAAAGACACCTACACAAGATAGACAGGATCAACGGGTCGGCCAAGAATGGGTCAGGGATTTGCGACTCTAGCTACATGGCTCCTTATGGCTGGTCGTTGCTGTGAATTGTGGATCTGTTGTAGGACACTGTGAGATTGGTATCTATTCTCCAGAAGCTGCAGTCAAACATATGTTTTAGTGCTGTGAATAGGTAAAACCCCGTGACTTCTACTTCATTAATAAAATATTCCAATAGACAGGAAAGGGGTGATTACCTCATGGATTTAGCATAGTAAACATAGGTGAGTAAATGCAAAAAGGTCAAAAAGGGTGATGGAAATGCAATAGGAAGATAGCCTGATTTGGTGACCAACACCCCCAAGCACATAATAATTGTATTCAAAACATTTTGACTTATCAAATGCTTCTTTGTTGGGAACTTGAACTGGATCAACAAGAAGCACATAATTAACCACATGAGCATATGGATTGTACCTCATCAATGTCTTCAAGTTGTGAACATGCAGATGATGTGGCTTTCTGATTTGATATTGACATTTTCCTTCACTTGCCTTATAGATTTGTCTGACATTAAGTTGGAATGTACGACCACACTCAATTAAGTTTCTCTTTGAAAAGTTTTGTCGAATGGAATTTTGTTTTGTTTTGATAATGCCATCCTCTAAATTAGCTCCTAGTGTCTTCATAAGATTCTAATCAATAACTGTAACAGATTTATTCTTGGGCATTGTTACTTTTGGTATTTACAACTCTTCTCAGTTCCAATATCATCTTCAGTAATGACAACATATTCTTCACTGCCAGTTTCAACTTTATCATCTTCAAAAGTAACTTGTCTACCCTTGCAAGATTTACCCACTAGAGGATTTTTTTCTGATCCCTTGGATATAGTTTTGTAGCATCATGAATTACTACATTTTTCTTGTTTGCCATATCTTCTTCTAACACTGAGTAGAAACTGCTGACAACTTTCATAATATCATGCTCTATGAAATGAATGCCTCCCAACCTAATTGAACAACTTTCAACAAAATTTTGCCAAACAAAATATCCTATGTCAATAAAAACAAAGTTAAAAAAATATAGTGAGACAGTTACAAGAACACAAAACACAAATATAAATAACAATACTTACGATATTTTGTTTCATCTCATTTACGATTTGTTTACACAAATTTGTAGATACCTCTCTCGTGTCATAAAATGAATATGATAACTAGTTTTCAATCCTTTCATGTGACTTGGGCGGTTTTGTAAGTAGGTAAACAACTTCACAGTCTAGTACCAAACACATGTCTATGACTCTTCCCATCATGTCGTAAATTCCATTATCATTAGGTATATCAATATATAGATATATCTGCACATTTTGGCTTTCTCTTTCTTTCACATACCAGATTTTTTATGGAAGTTTCACTTCTTTTGATTTCTTCCAATATAAAATCATCTTCTTGTCATTTGAGACACTTGAAATATTTGTAGCCATCAACTCAGGTGGAGTTCGTTCACCAATGCTTTTTGAAGATCCACCTTTCAGAGTCTTTGGTTCGAAAGAGTCACATAAATCTTCTTTGATGCCATTTTCCTGAAAAAAGGAAACACATAAATCAGGAAATGATGAAAACATATTAACTTAAATTAACAATAAAAACAATAAATGATAATTAATTTTATAAATCATAACAATTAAAAAAAATAAATTTAAAAAATACACTGGCCTATCACCGCCCCCTAAAACTCGGTCGACCAACTGAGCCAGCTGTTGGGTTTGGCCCCTTAACCCACCATGGTGGCCCAACCACTACCCTTTGCCCATCCTCGGCACGTGCCACCCTATCGGCCCGCCACCCCGTAGGCGAGCGGGCCACCATGGTGGTGCAGGGGAGGCTGCCTTAACTCCCCCCCGCACCACCCTAGCTGTCCGCTCGCTTGCGAGGTGGTGGGTGATTCCCGGAATCACCCGCGGGGTGGTGGGTGATTCCCGGAATTGCCTGCCACCACACGAGTGGGCGGGCCATCGCAGGGGTGGGAGGGGAGGCTACGCAAGGCTCCCCCGTGCCACCCCAGTGGCCTGCCCACCCGCGAGGTGGTGCGGCGACTGGCGCAGACTCCCCCCGCACCACCCTAAAGACCTGCTCGCTCGTGTAGTGGCAAGGCAACTCAATTGACTGCAAAACTCGCCCTCGTGCCACCTCGGTGACTCACCTACCTATGGGGTGGCGGGCAAGGTGATTCTCAGAATCGCCCTGCCACCCTGCGGGTGAGGGGGCGGCCGGGGTGGCATGGGGGGGAGGCTACCGAAAATCACCTCGCCACCACGCAGGTAGGCGGGTCGCAGCGGTGGCACGGGGGGAGGCTGCAACAGTGTCCCCCGCGCCACCCCGGCACCCCCACCCCGCGGGTGGGTGGGCCAGCCATCCCCATTGCCCCTAACCTACAAGCCTGTTTAGCCGCCATGAGCATTACCGGGCCCATTTGGCTGTCGTGAGCTTTACCAGACCCACCATGCCCAAAACAGATGTAGTGGGTAAATTTGGCCCACAATTTTTTTTAATTTAAATAAAAAAAAAATTAAACTTCATTAAACTTCATATTAAAATTTGCAAGCAAAAAAATTAACTAACCTTTCAATTGTGAGAATTCTCCATTGAATATGTTGTTGATAGCAATGTAGCTTCTCCACAAATTTGCTCCAAGTTTTTCAACAAACCTCAGAAAACCTTGATGTGATGTGAGTAATAGTGATAGTGGAATTTATTACATAGGTGAAATTGTGGAGATGTTCCATCGTACGGTTAATGTGGGATTAATTTAAAAAAAAATAAAAATTGACATGTTAATTTTTTTTATGGCATATAGGAAACTATGATAAAGCAAATATTAAGCAATCATTTTACAGTGCGGTGAATGTGGGATTAATTTGTTTTAGAATGTATTATAAAAATTATAATAAAAAAATTCAATTGTTTAGTAAATATTATATAGTTTAACTATTAAAATAATTTAGGTAAAAGTTTTAGTTTAGAATTTTAAATTTAAAGATTGATTTAATAAAGAAATATAGTTAACATTTTTCAATAAATTGTAGATTCAAATAATGAAGGGAAATACATGAAACAAAATATTTGGAGGGAAATATTTCGGTGAAACTTTTTGACGGGAAAATTTTTCGAGGGAAAATTCCATTCTCTAAGCTATATAATATCTTTAGTAGAGTCTGCATTTGTATCATTCAACCTCTTCTATTTGAAAGGGATCGATTCTCTTGATAGTGAAGTTTCACTTCATACATCATCAACATCTTCATTGCGTAACAACTCTATTCATATTGATGTATATAAAAGAAATTCTTCCACTATGAATAGAAATTCAATTATTCCACTTAGTCCTAATCCTATGGACTATGAGAGCAGCACTGATGAAAAAGGGGATGGAGAATTTCAAATAAATAAAGAGTCACGGATTCCACTTAGTCCTAATTCTAAGGACTATGAGAGCACCAATGATGAAGAGCATGATGACGAATTTCAAAAGAATGGAGTGTCACAGTGTCCACTTAGTCCTAATCCTATGGATTATGACAGGAGTAGTGATGAAGAGCATGATGATGAATTTCCAAAGAATTCAGTATCATGGTGTCCACTTAGTCCTAATTCTAAGGACTATGAGAGCAGTAGTGATGAAGAGCATGATGATGAATTTCAAAAGAATGGAGTGTGACAGTTTCCACTTAGTCCTAATTCTAAGGACTATGAGAGAAGTAGTGATGAAAAGCATGATGACGAATTTCAAAAGAATGGAGTGTCACAGTGTCCACTTAGTCCTAATTCTAAGGACTGAAAGTAGCAGTGATGAAGAGCATGATGATGAATTTCAAAAGAATGGAGTGTCACAATGTCCACTTAGTCCTAATTCCAAGGACTATGAGAGTAGCAGTGATGAAGAGTGTGATGAAAAATTTCAAAATAATGGAGTGTCACGGTGTCCTCTTAGTCCTAAGCCAATGTACTACGAGACTAGAAATGATGAAGAGCATGATGAAAATTTTCAAAATAATGGAGTGTCACGGTGTCCACTTAGTCCTAATTCTAAGGACTATGAGAGCAGCAGTGATGAAGAGCATGATGATGAATTTGAAAAGAATGGAGTGTCACAGTGTCCACTTAGTCCTAATTCTAAGGACTTGAAAGCAACAGTGATGAAGAGCATGATGACGAATTTCAAAAGAATGGAGGGTCATGGTGTCCACTTAGTCCTAATTCTAAGGACTGCGAGAGCAGTAATGATGAAGAGCGTGATGATGAATTTCAAATGAATGGAGTGTCAAGGTGTCCTTTTAGTCCTAATTCTAAGGACTATGAGAGCAACAGTAATGAAGAGCATGATGAAAAATTTCAAAGGAATGGAGTGTCAGGGTGTCCTCTTAGTCCTAATCCAATGGACTATGAGACCAATAGTGCTAAAGAGCATGGTGACAAATTTCAAAAGAATTGAGTGTCATGGTGTCCACTTAGTCCTAATCCTGTGGACTATGAGAGTAGTAGTGATGAAGAACATGATGAAAAATTTCAAAGGAATGGAGTGTCATGGTGTCCTCTTAGTCCCAATCCTATGGACTATGAGAGCAGTAGTGATGAAGGACAGGATGTAGCACTAGTTAGTCCTAATCCTAATGACTATAAAGGATGCACATGAGGAAGAATATCCAATAAACATCAAGTCAAATTTTCCATTCAGTGCCAATTATAAGGACTATGACAGTAGCACTGAAGAAGGGAAAGATGAATAATATCCTCCAAGTCAGTATTTGAAAAGCACAACTGATCATAGTGCGAATAACATTCCTCTTACTAATGATCAAAATGCTTATACAAATTATGATCCAATGATGGAGATGCTGCCAAGAAATATTGTATCGAGGAGTAGGAGCAGACCTTTTCGTATCAATACAAGATGTTCTATTTATATAAGGCGTAGAGCAGAATATTTGATGAGAAGAAGTTCTATCGGTGCTCTCATTTCAAGTGAAAGTTGTCAAAAAAATTTCGTGAAACATATGGATTTCAAACTTGCATTAGAGAGAACGAAGAGATATTTGTCAATGAATAAAAGCATGAAAAATTTGTATTTAGTTGGGTGCATGCAATCTACATTGTCAGGTTATGATTATCATATTGGGTCACTATTTATCTATAGAAAAGCTTTCAAAATGTTTCATTTGATGGGGAATTTTCGTCTCTCGAGAATTCAAGAAAATTTTGAAAAGGATCCCACATTTTATTCAGAAGTACGTCATAAAAGACAATCTGGGCCATTATCAAATTCTAAAATGTCATGGATGAAGGATTTATTTTCAAAGCATGGAGAGTGTATGCCAAATAGAGAGACGATATACATTCCAGATAATTTTTCAAGATGCGAAATCTACAACATATACAAAGAATATGCAAAAGGTGCTGAGTGACATGGCCGGTTTATTACATGTCAATATTTTGTGAAGGTATGGAACAGAGAATTCAACAATGTCCGTATTCCTAAGAAGACAAGGATGGGGATTTGTAGTACACGTGCTTCTCTTAAATAAAAAAGGGACAAATGTTAAGGGTTAGAAAGAGGTAAGAATTCATAACTTTAGCTTTTAAATTGTATAGTCATCAACTATGAAAATATATTTCTTAATGGATATCTTTTATGTTGTGTATATTAGATTGTCAAAGAACTTCAGGAGCATCGCGATCAAGAAATAGGTGAAAGGGAAAAGTTGTACAAGCATCAAAAGAAGTGTTATGATAAGCCGAATAAATATTTGGGTTTGATAATTGATGGCATGGACCAGAAGAAAACAATTTTACCACATTTTGT
The DNA here is from genome assembly GCA_031772625.1 of Pinus tabuliformis. Taxonomy (NCBI): domain Eukaryota; kingdom Viridiplantae; phylum Streptophyta; class Pinopsida; order Pinales; family Pinaceae; genus Pinus; species Pinus tabuliformis. The sequence goes on along the minus strand of CM062804.1, from coordinate 174,534,731 downwards.
TCGTACACCCAAAAATTTACAGGAGGAAAATTTTATTCAATATCACTCGGTCAGTTGTATGGTCTTCAATGGGAAAATGCTGCCAAGGGTATACTTCACAACTCCAAATACTCATAATGATGCAAATTTGACAATAACCATAATTCATGATGTTCTTTCTCATTGGTCTGGTAATCTTTCTGATGTTTTGTATCTATAATTGGACAATAGTTGTTGTGAAAACAAAAATTAGGTTGTTTTGGATATCTAAACATGCTTGTTGAATTGAGAATTTTTCAGAAGGTAAGGTTGGTTTCCTTTTTTGGGGGAACACCTCATGACCATATTGATCAGATGTTCAGTTGTTTTTTAGTCACATTGAGGAGGAAGGAAGCTGGGAGCTTGCCATCATTAATTGAATGCATTAAGAAATCATACATGCTAGAGCCTACTTTTGATGTGTTGGAAGAAACTATTGACATGCGAAATTTTATTCTGGGATCGCATGGTGAGGAGAAATGCATTGAACAACTTAATGACATTAGCTTCCAACATCAATTTCGTATCAAAAAAAATGATGGTAAAACACTAATATGGGGCAAGAAGTATTCAACTACTGTAGAATGGGCACCGTCATCAGGTTTTGAATTTTTGAATTTCATTCCAGATCATCCAATATTTGCATCAAAAATATTGTTATTACAATTAGTTGGTGAAGTTCATAATGCACGAAGATAGAATAGAGATATAAATTATCCTGATTGTCTAGAAGAAATTAAAAAATGTATTAGCTATACATATGAGTACTTTGACATTGTTGATTCAGTTTGGTGGGAGTCATTTTTCAATAATCTAAGTGATATCATTTCAACAAAAACAAATGAAGATATACCTTTGAAAAATCAATTTTTTTGGCTACAAAATGTGTCGAATGAACATGAAGAAATAAACATTGTTGAACAGCAACAATCTCAAGGTATTATTAATTATTCATAGGCAGAGGAAAAAGAGATGTATATTGGTTCCAGAAGATCTCATGCACAATGTGAAGCCATGGAAGACCTTTATAGGGGTTCAGTACAGGATATTAAGGAGGGTTGGATGATTGCAGTGCTAGCAGATGGACACACGAATGGCTATCCATTCTAGGTTACTAAAGCTATAAAGGTATTTACAGAAAATGAGGATGTTACAGGTTTTGAAGTACATTGTTATGCCACAAATACACACCCATTCAATGGTGTGTATAAGCCAGAGATGGTAGTTGACAAAAAAAATTGCAGAAAGAGAAAAAGAAAGGGTACAAATATAAATCGCCACTGCACAGACATCTTAAAATTGGAGGATGTTGACATACTTGTTTATGACTTCAATTTAACAAAGAGAGGAACTCTTCACTTCAAGACGATAGAGATTCTCAAAAGGTTGTTACCAGAAGGAACAATCTTGAGATGGAAGTCTACTGAAACCAGTCATAGATCTAGAAGAATTTTGAAACCTGAAATGGTGGGCATGCATGTGGACTTAGATGGCACACTAGTCGATGAAAATGAAGAGTATGGAACATCTTCGTCAACATCCAGCCACTCATCTAAAGATGTGAATTCTGATGGTGTGCAACAAAATATGATTGATTTTGAATAATTGTTTAAGACAGTTTATATAACTGATGTTTGCATGGTATATTGAAATAAATGTTTTTATTTCCATATGGTGTTAAATCAAAAGTTATGAGTCACTTCTATGTTGTCGGATTATATGTCTTAATTATGATAATTTTTATTGTTTAGAATATCTACAGTGCAACATTAAATTACATATATAATGTATGTTTCATTCAATATACAAATGATGACATTTGAATTCATTTAGTCATGTAATTTGTTTATAATGTCAGGGTTTTTTTAATTTTATGGTTGAAAAAATTTCAATTTCTTTTGTATCTAGCATGTTATGGTTGAAAACATGTTGAATTTATACTTAGGAAATAAAAATGTTATTCTACCAAAAACATTGGTGTGTTTTTTCCTCATAAACAACCTTTTTTGGCACACAAAAATTTAGTTTTACTAGCATTTTTTAAAAATGTTGAAAATTTGGTTTTATCACCACTTTTTCTTTTTCAAGGTGTTTTTTGCACGAAAATTCCGTTTTCACTGGCATTTTTAAAACATGTTCAAAATTGACAGTAAAAAAAAAACATCATTCTAGTATACACACTTTTCATTTTTACCAGTTTTTTTGATGTTTTTTCGGGGTTTTTTGGCTAGAGTTCCCGTTTTTAGTTTATAGTTGCCATTTCAAAGTTTACATTGTTTCTTGTAGTAGATGTTCAAAATAAATTATTGTATGCATGTGGATGATTTTTAATGGTGACCATTCTATTACTTCATTTCTTTTTTCATAAACTGAAGAGGCATGTGACCCTGGAGGATGGTTGTCTGATTCCTGAAAATATAATTTTTTGATTGTTGGCAGGCCCACATGATGGAATATATCTCCTTATCATAGGTGGGGTATCTCTAAGAAATATTAGAAAGTGTTTCACTATGGTAGGCAATCATATGTACTTGATAAATGATGAAGACACCGATATAATACTGGTATGCATCTATCTCAATCTCAAATTTTTGTTGTAGGTCTAGCAAGGTGATGACTGGTGCAAAGCAAAGACAATGTTTATTTCATCAAATTTCTTCTGTTGCAAATTAGGCAAAAAAGAAATTTATCTTTCTATATGCTTGGTCACTTGACTTAATTTTCCAAGTGATATAATAGAAACCCAACATGAACCTTTAATAGAAATTAGGAGTTCCTAAGAAGTTACAAAGCTCTGTTAGAGTACTTGGGACTAGCCAATTGAAAATGACTTGGATCTTGGTTAGATCCACATCCACAAATTGCTCATCAATAATGTAGCCTAGGTATTAGACCTTGTCCATGTTGAATGGTCCATAAAATGCCATGGATATTCCTCTAGAAAGTTCGTCCCCACAAATCAGATAGTATTGTATTTAAAATATGGAATTCTACATTATCATAGTTTTATTAAATTTCTAGATCTGTAGATATTAATGTAAATAGTGCATGCTAGGAAATGGAAATTATGAGGAAAGTAGAGAGTGGAAAGATAAAATTTCACACACACATAGGACACATGATTTTATCTGGGAAAGTCTTTAAGGAGAAAAATGCAGATTGAAGGTGACGTAACTCCACTCTCTTTCTCTGTCTATAAATATGGGTGCAAGTACAAATAGGTATGTGTTGTGGCCTGTAGGGTGCTATAGTGCATAAATACTCTCTACATGCTTTACCTGATATCCCTCTTGGCAATGTTTTCTGAACTACGGAACAAATGCACTCAAAATAATTAAATGCCCCTTCCTCCTAGTGGCTTAATTATAACGCACCGAGGTAGCCTACTAGTGGTTAAGTTTGACTACCTAAAATATTAACCAAAGTTACAATATAGACTCTTCTAGAGAATTTTACATCAGAAACATGTGCCTAGAGACTTTTCGATGAATAATGTGGGATGACATGACATCCTCCCAAATTATGGGTGTGAAAATAGGAAGGTCAACTTCTGAATCGCATAAGATTTGCATACAAAGTCTGATTGACATGCTTCTTGCACCGTTGGAAAGAGATTTGTGTGTAGAATAGCATGAAAAAGGGAGGAAATTAAGAGGTATATGTTTACCCTGAACAACATCATTTGGTGCCTCAAAATACGCCCAAGGGTTTTAGACCTTGTTTTTACAAACTCGGCCGCGCAAGTAAAACAAGTCTCGTGAGTTGTTTCTTCCATTTTTTCCACTTTGAATGCATTAGGATGGATAAAAAAAGATATAATGATCAAATACATATCATTAAACAATAATTTTTCCAACCTAGCATATAGCTTGTGCTGCAACAAAGTGTGAAGGACCTGTTGAATATGCTATTGTTAAACACACATGGGCAGAAATAGAATCTGAAAGATAAAACATGAGAGTACAATTTTCATTAACAAATGATTTATGTTTATAGTACATTTTGTGACCATTGGGTTTCACATCCCAAGGTCTCTTGGACTCCTTTTGTCTATTCAACTTCCACACTAACCCATTAAGGATTAGGTGTCCAACATTCCCCCCCTTAATCCGAAGGGTTATGTATGAGTCCAAGAAGAGAGTTGAAATACAAAATGTGCAAAAATGCATGGTAGCACTAGGCTGAATGTGCTCTTTGAAATGATGGTATAAATGGCGGTGGTTTAAGGATGACCACCAACACTGGAACACTTAGTGCAGTTCCGAGAACTCTTCCAAAACTAGCAAGAAACTGAAGTCTTCTACTAGAGGAAGTGCTCCTATTGTTTTGAAGAGGGAAACTTTCAACCATGAAAGGGAGGTCTCACCCCACATAAAAGGGAGAACTTCAACCTGAAAAGGGAAGTCTGAACCTGTTATGGTTTAAGGATGACCAACAACTCTGGAATGCTTAATGCAATTCCTGGAACTCTTCCAAAACTGGCAAGAAGCTAGAGTCTTTTGCTAGAGGAAGTGTTCTCAATTTTGTTCTTGGAATTCTTCTGAAACTGGAAAGAAGCTGAAGTCTTCTGCTAGAGGAAGTATCCCAAATTACCAAATGAAGGCATGCTCAGGGGCATCTTTGTTTTTGGCTACAACTCTGAATCTGGTATGGCAAGTTGTGGCTCAGGCTTGCTTGATGTGACTTTCAAGCTTGTAGATGACCATCATTTCCCCCGCTATCAGATACAAGGTGAGATGATGGAGAAAACTCAACCGCAAGACTGTTCAATAGTCTGGAACAAGTTCTGACATGTGATTGGAATATCTTCTTGGCTGTTGATGCCCATTGCCAACAAGCGATCCATCCAATTTGAATCTTTGTTCTTGCAGGATGTTTGTTTCTAAAGCATCTGTGTGAAGAATGGCTAGTTTTATGACAGTGCTTACATGGACGAAGATCAAAACAGTGATATTTCAAATGGCCCACTCGGTCACAATGTTGGCATTTCACAATCTGTTGTTGTTGTTATTTTGGAAGAGGGGCAGAGTCTGGAACAACTGGAGGTGAACTGTCATGAGGAGCAGATGAACTATCATGAATGAGTTCAACACTCTGAAACTAAATGGGCTTTGAGTAGTCTGGAATATGAAAGGACAATTCCTTGTCATATCCAAGACCAGTTCTGTGCTTGTTGTGGACAAGTTGTTCCCAAGGTCTGATGATGGGCTTGGGAAGTGCAGACTGAGTTTCTGCATCTGCATGTACAACTGCTGCTTTATTGGGTACTAAATCTGAATGAACTGTAACATTATTGTCTTGTTGTTTATGGGAGTCTTTTTCAATCTTCAGAACAGAAACAGGGTCAGAATGATGACTCCACTGTTGTAATTCTTCCTGTTGTAGTTGAGATTCTAGCTGCAAGAATTCAATCTATTCTTGTGCATATTGTAGACATGTCTGAATTTATGAGAGAGAGCCTTTGCTGATTTGTAATGTGTCATCAATAGTAGATTGTATAAGAGTTTTCATAAACTCTAATACTCCACCAATTAGAGCCATAACAAGTGCACCACTATTACAATCAACGTGTAATAGTTATTAAGTTCTTAAGGTAGGAAATGATTGAACTCTCCTCCATAAAACACTTCTTTTAATTTTCAACTTTTTACCTTCAATCTAAGCATATAAGCCACTACTCATCATTACTCATCATATATTGTATATAATGGCAATGTCATCATATACCATACATACACACTTTATAAAGATAATTAAACATGTACATTCCCATCATAATGTATATACCATACAATAATAACATATAATAAGAGGAATTCAACATGTATGGGGCTCCCTTTAGTGTATAGCTTCAATCAACGTTTAGTTTAAATGCCTCACATTCACCATACCAGCAGAATACACCAACACATTCTTAAGCATATCAGATCAGCTTGCTAGACCAACGTATTCACCAAATGGATTAACACACTCACAGTTTAGGATAGATGTAAAGACAGTTCATGGAACAAAAATAAAATGTCCAACATATAATAAGATAGCTTGCCAACTTTTCCAAGGACTTACCCCACAAGCCTATCAGGCCGTGTCAGCGTGGGATCTATTGTGGTACCCACACCAATAAGGCTGCCAGGAACAAAAAACTGTAACTCATTTTGCTTGGCATAAAGTGAAATTATTCTTGAAAGGATGGGCATACACTTGATGTTATCACCCTCGTCCTTGACAATGATGCCTGGACGAACTTCAATTTTTTTTTTTTTTTATTCACCTTCAAAGCGCCCTGCTATTTATCACTTCCTGACTATGACTGCCAATGTTCCGAACCGTCGCATTTTCCAACTGTACTATTCATAATAGCTTTAAACATTCAACTCCATTATGTGTTTGTTGGAATAAATATTAATTGTTTCCAATCTTTTGTTTCAAACCGAAGCCTCTATTTCTTTGTGTCCAATTTCAAGCATAGACACACTAAATGGGAAACCGAATAACTTTAACTTCATGCACTGCCGAATAACTTTGGAGATGCTCAAATTGAAGATCAAACCACATCTAAAATGTATTATCAACAAACAAATTATATCTATATATATATTGTTAACTCTAGTAGAAAAATGAAAGATGTTCTTTTAAACCGAAATAAGAAACAAAATGACGGCTCGTCAAAGTAGAAAGCCATCGAATAAACAAACTTCTCTATCTATCCTGGACAACAAAGCATAGGGCTTTCCCATATTTCCATGCCCTGTATTTAATTCATTGACTTATAAAATTCATCAACAATTCTATGCAAATTTCTGAATAATTAAAACCTGAATTCCACGAAGAATTGTGACAGAATTTCCATCTACTCCTCAACTGAATCAGATGATTTCGTCACCTCTTCCGCTTTTTAAAGTTCGAGGTCGGCAAGGGGAAGTAGAACCAGAGCCATATACACATAGGGATTGGCTCTCCCATCTTTTCCAAACCTTTTAACTTTGTTTTCTTTCTCTAACTCTATCTGAGCTTTGCTACTATCGGGTGAATCACCGCACACTTCTCGTATGCTTCTCTCAGAGTCGTGGGTATTGTTAAGAAGAAATTTTTGTATCACAATGGACTGAAGATTCAATAAAAATCGCAATGAGTATTGAAAGATCAACACATACATGACGGTTCATCTTCCATTTAGACTATTCCAAACCACAGAATTAACACAGAGTTTTGAAAAATATACGTTAGCTTGCAAATACACTAATTCCTTACTCATACGTTGGAGTCTTCAATGAACGTTCAATGCATAGAACTCATCACAGAGACCATCACATACCACAATCAATGCAGTATTAACAACTATTGGCAGGATTTCAATTTTCAAGATAGATATTCCACCCTAGACTCTAAAATATCACAGAACTCTATCGTTTCAGAATATGTCAACTAATCAACTTCAAATTCAGCTTTGGCTTCTACTTTAGAGTCCTTCTCATTATGTCAATCCTGAAAAACCTTTAAGTGGCGTGCATTCCTTCAGCCGCATCTACAACATTTGAAACCTCCAAAATTTTAGGCAGTAATATAGGGCAAATCGAAAACCTTCATATATCAATCTTGAAAGAGCATAGATCGAATTTTCTTTTGATCTTTCCTCCTCTTAGACAAAATTCTAATCCCCCAACAGTCTAATTGCCACAGAGGATGTAACGCATCGACATCGTATTGGAGGAGGCGAGCAGCGTATAGGAGAGAGCAGCAAATGGAGCATTTCAAGAACTGGAATTTCAGCAACGTATGGGAGAGAGCAACGTCTTGTATGCAGGTGGAGCAGCTACAGGAGCAGCGTAGAAGAAGGAGTAGACCAGTGTAGTAATAGTGAGTTGCAGGGGAATAATGATGCTTTCAGGTCAGTGGAAGCGTCAGGGCTACCAGGATTTTCTATTTGGGTTAGTCTACGTAGAGAATGTAGCTAAAATATGGTTGATAGGATTTGAGAATAGAGAATTTAAGTCGGAGAGGGCTAGGACTACTCATAGCAGAGGAATGGTAGCGCTGATAGAAGTAACAACCTCTCTTCTAAGAAATGCTCAGAAAAGTATAATTAGGAGGAGAGCATTGGTTTACAAAGGCCACAGAAACAGGTGGCTCAGACTTGAGCAAGGTAGGAGATCGCCCGCTTTGATACCAAGTTAAACACACATGGACAACAATAGAATATGAAAGATAAAACATGAGAGTACAGTTTTTATTAACAAATGATTTACATTTATAGTACATGTTGTGACCATTGGGTTTCACATCCCAAGGTCTCTTGGACTCCTTTTGTCTATTCGGCTTCCACACTAACCCATTGAGGATTAGGTGTCCAACAGCTACAAGTGTTCTACCAAACTCTTATTGAATATGAGGATATCATCCATATATACAAACATGAAAAAAATAGTGAAATACTACAATTTCCATCTATCAGCCTCATGAAATTTGTTGGGGTTTTTTTTGAAGCAAAGGGCATGACCAACAATTCAGAAAGACCCTCCTTAGACTTAAAAGAAGCCTTCCACACTTCAATTGGTTCTATTAGGACTTGTTGGTAGCTATAATTCAAATCAATTTTACTGAAATACTTGGCCCCTTTGATATATTCGAGAAGTTTATCAATCCAGGGAATCGAGTATTGATTCCTGAATGTGATTTTATTAAAGATCTTATAATCAATACTAAATCTTCAGGTCCCATATTTCTTTTGCATGAGTCAATAGGGGAATTTTGAGATAAAATATGTACCTAAATACAAAAAATGTACTAACAAAATTAACTTTAAGACAACCAATAGGATTCAAGAGGTTGATTTCATTCCCAATGGTGGATATTTTGCACAGACAAGTAGAAAACTACTTTTTATTAATTGTATTTCTTACTTATCTCCTTATAGGTCTACTCAAATGTCATGTGTAGACACCTATTGGATTTGGAATTATATTCCACACCTAACGAGTACCCACTATCCATTCTTTTGAGAAGATGCACATCAGAAAAAATTGAAGGTACATTAAAAAAGTGTTTTTCAAAACATATTTTTATTGTATCTTCAATTTTTTCCAATGTAGGTCTTCTTATAAGTATGCAAAGTGGCTACACATTGGATCTATAATTTAATTATGCATCTAACATGTGTATACAATTGACATTTGAATGAATCGATAAGGATATAAACCAAAAATACAATAAAAATAAAACTTCCCTTTCTTTTTATTTAAAAATTCACATGAATATTTCCACTATTATTTTATTATTTTACTTAGGAGACCCATTTTAGACCTAAATATTCCCCTAATGAAAATTTGCCTATTTCATGGGGAGGAACTTGATCAGATGTACCCTTCCTGGACTAGCTATTGGATCTGTCAATTGATTTCTTCATTTTCTAGAATAAATTAATGGTAGATTGGCCCATTGGGTAGAGTGCACTGGGTGTCATATCAATTAAATGTTTGACTTGACACTGCAAAGGTACCCTAGCGGATGAGGAGAATATGTCTTTGTATTCTTTTGTGACCTCATCCACTTTCCTTTGTCGCATTGAGGATCCATGTGTGGAGGCCCTAAATGTGGACACAATCCTCTTGTTACTTTCAGAGTGAATCAAGAAGAAAAAAAATTTCTTAGTTTGAGGAGATGGAATTATTTCATTACTTAGCATAGATCAAAGAAATGGTAGTAGGAAGGACTACCTTTGGTATCCTGTATGGTTTTCTTCCAAAACTAATGACAACACTATGAGGTCTAGACTCATATAAAAAAATGAAGCTTCCACAATATGGCTAGCATAACATAATATCAAAAAATTCAAGGAGAACAACTTCACACAATACCTTGTCCTTGAAAGACTTAAGGCTATAGGGAAGGTGGCATTTTTGGTTGGTTAAAATATCTCACCCTTCGTGGAGCTGCCTGATGGTGTATGACAACAACTATGGTGTTTTTGGTAGGCCCGACCACTTAATGACATTTACTGAGATGAAGTTCTCTCAACTCCTACTATCACCAACATAACACAATGGATCACCCTTCACCCACATTTGTGAGTGAAATAGGCACTAACTTTCTTTAAAATGTCCAAGCTCACTTTGATGGACCTTGGTTGTGGAAATGATGGCACTATGATATGCATCAGTGAACTATTTCCCTTTCTCTAGGTCTGCTTCAGATTCAAAACCTACTTCTAACTTTGAGGCATTTGTTTCAACCAACAATGACTTTCTTGTGGGACATGTATTATTTTTATTTGAGGGGCTCTTGCAGGAATTGCAGCACTATCACATGTATTTATTTTATTTCACATTACCATTATTTTATTTGGCTTAGGTTGGTTGTCCTAGGGTTGTTCACCTTGGATTTGTTATTTTTTATGCAATATGGGGATTCCCATGCCTTGATGTTCTATGAAATATTTTCAATTACAAAGTATTGCTTTTTCTGTTTAAATTTTTTATTTATTTTGATAATGTATTGGTATTTTACACCAAATGAGGAGATTACTAGGAACTTCATTTTTTTATATATACTTTTGCAGAAATACATGTTACATGAGCACAAAAATGTCACTTGAAGTCATTTGACTCATCAAAATAAATTCAAAATTAAAATAAAATGTAAAAATAAAATAAAATAAAAAATTAATAATTATAATTTTCAATCAAACATTTTAACTTGGTCAAATAACATTAAACTAAAAATAAAATAATAATTATATTTAGAATTATAACTATAACTAATTATGATTCACATTGAAAATAACCTAGATCTATCACTCAAATCTCTTGAGATGTAAACCATTTTAAAAATTAAAACATATTTGATCTATCTAAATAGTTAATAAATCGAAAAGTAAGATAGATCTAAATTGATGAGTTCCATGCTTGTTGTTGAGATTGACAAGTCAAACAAATGTTTTAAAAATAATAATTTGTTCATAAGAATGATGCATACAAATGATTCCACTCCTTTCAAATCTATGACGTCAAAAGTATCCATCGTGGCTGGTCTTTGAAACTACCAATCATTTTTGAAAACTTTAGTGAATGTTAACAATTCCATCACTACAAAACCATATACAACCAAAATTCCAAGATGGTAAAACATCTATTATCATCTGCACTTTAATTCTTTGCAGTGATTGACTGAGAACATTCTGTAATTATCGGGATCTTTAAAATTAACATTGGAAGCACAGGGTTTACAAATTTCTAAATATTATGGAGATTTTCCGTCGCCTGAAACCGTCATCACCCATATCTTGATATTGATCTAATGTCAATTGTACCAAGCTATTGGAATGCATCTTTAGACGTACTTCTATCAAGTATTGTGAACTAGTTCAAAATCTATACATACCTGGGACCAGATTGGGGGTTTCACGTTAAAAATATCTGAAAACTTACGTGGATCTTCTAGATTCGCATTTCTCTTCTAGATTCACATTTCGGATCTACTGGATTTGCATCTCTCTTCTAGATTTGCATTTCTCTATTTCTTATGTGGATCTAATTCTCTTGAGGAGCTGTGAGTACTTTTATGGGAGTCATCTCCTCAGTCCTTTGCATTCTTCCACAATACTTTTTCATTCTTCCACAGGGGCATACATAAGCTTGGGAATCATCAATCGACTTTGATTCAGATGGTTGCTAGCTTTGCAAAGTTAGTTGTTTGGTCAGTTCCGTCTGCCTCTCGGGGGCAAGCTCCTACCCATATTGTCAAAGAAGCCCCAGCTCCCTCTGTCCAGGTTTTTCAGGTCTCACTCGATGAGGCTCTGAAGTTTTCTGAAAGTGCCATAATCTGCCGGTTCAATGGTTTTTGGCCACAGCTGACAACTCACCAAAGATGGATCTCGGAGGTATGGAAGCCTATCATTTTTGATGTAATTAATATCTACCCCTGTGCTAGGGGTTTCTTTATAGTATATTTGAAAACCTTGAAAGCAGACAACGTATTCTTGATTTCGGCCCTTGGTTTTGGGAAACCTCAGGCCTATTGATGAAGCCATGGAACCCATCATTTGAGCCCTCAACAATAGTCATAACCTCAGCACCAATCTGTGTGAGATTGCCAAACCTACCCTTGCATCTCTGGAATCTCTCCTCGCTAAAAGCCATTGGAAATGCACTTGGGAAGTTTTACTACAGTTTCCCAGAAACAGAAGAATATGCCAGAAACACCTATGCACGCATCTGTATGGAAATGGACTTCAGCGTCAGATTCATAGCTGAAATAAAGTTAATAAGAAAAGACTATGTGTGGAACCAGAAATTCAATTATGAAAGTGTCCTCTTCAGATGCCAATCCTGCTTTGAAAGAGGCCATCTAGCCAAAAATTTCACAAAAGCCTCCCAGAAAAATTCTACTAGAAAGAATCACCAGAGATCTACATGGTGGGAAGGAGCACAAAAATAGCATTACACTGTCATCAAGGAAGAATACCCTCCAGAAAGCTCTGAATCACAAGAAATCGGGCACAAAAGAAACAACTCTCAAGACAAGCAGGGGGAAAGCCCTGTCCAATAGCAAAAAAGTGAACTCGTCAACCCCTCAAGCATCAACAGTTATGAGGATTAGAATACTACAAAAAATAAATCTTCATTTAATAGTAAAGTAGATCTCCCAGAGCAAACTTCTTCTCCGACTATCTTCAAAAGGATGAACACAACAGATTGTGAAACTATGACACCAATGTCCCAAGAACTAGAAGAGATGAAGGAGATGAAAGATAAGGAAGCTGGAAGATGGTATAGAAAAAAAAGAAAGCTACAACACCAACCTTGCCATGAAAGACGAGAAGCCAGACAATTAAGAACTGAGAAAATTATAGGTCCGATAGACGAATTTGGTCTCAGTGGACGTTAACCACCACCACCACCATCATCATCATCATATTCTTTTATGACTTTGCCACAACCAAATTAATACTGTGGTCAACCAAAGAAATAAAAACCATTCAAAATGCGGTTACTTTGTTTAGCCATATGCCAAGGCCCAATACGCCAATAGAGTGACCACTCCATGCACATATCATCTCAACCAAATGTGCTTCTATTCCATAATCTCTGATATGACTATGTATGAAGTAAATATTAATACCATCAACAAATCAATAGAAGTATGATATTTAAAAATTATTAAAACCATAAACGACTGGAAATCGCACATGAATTATTTCACTACACAAAGCAACAACCAATGATTCATAAATTATTGGCAGGCTTGAGACACAACAACAACGGGCATTTTATCGTATGTGATCAAAGGGCTCATAATAATTAACAAAAATTGATGGATCATTATGAAACAACTATATTTGTCAGTGCTCCCACATGAATAATTAGCAGAAAAGGTCAACAGTTGTTGATTGACTGACAAAAGCTCCAAAATCAAATATTATCTGAAAACTTTATTACCAAACTAGACCCGAAGGTCTAACTGTGTGATAATGGAATGTGATGAAATTTTGTTGGTAGGAAATTCTCTATTGCAATTCTTGGTTAACTAATCAAATATCACCATTTTTATGTGTTGCAGGGTTTTTCTCTGAAAACAAATGACTCCCACCTTTTCAAAGACTCTGCATCTGAACCCCAAATTGGATCCTTGACTCATAACCAATTTTTTCTACAAACTTCCAAACAATGAAAAAATGTTCCCAAATTGGATCCCTAACTGATAACCTGTCTTTTCTATAGAATTCTGAACATTGAAAAAATCTCACAACTAATCCCTTGTCACTATTATATTTAGTTGAATCCTTTGAATTACTTCCACAACTCAATTTTGAGGAGCATCTATACACTATATGTTGTCTTAAAATGTATCATGGTATCATATTAGATTTGATGGTTTCAAATGACAGTCTTCCCCCTAATTTTAGATTTCAAAGCACTCATTGATAAGTTATAAACATATTAGCTTAAAAACCTAGAGATCAAGTAGACATAACATAGATCAAATATTCACATAAAATTTGTACAAATATTTATTAATTTACATTATTTGGCCCATTATAGCCTTTCTTCACTTCTCACTATGAATTATATCTAACTCGCCTCATCTATTCTCGACCTACTTTTCACTAACAAAAATATATTATGTACAATAAGGATGGTCTGTTGAGATCCATTAAAGATGGATCAAATCATTCATGTCTAGAAAACATTTAATCCACGCTTAAAAAAATTAATTCTCTTAATAAACCTCTTCAAATAGTGCATTACATGTGGATGAAAATATATTTTCATTTTCCTAATCAATCCGTCTTATATTTATAAAATCAAATGTGTCTCTTAAATTGAATTAAATTAAGGGAACCCACTTCCTTTAGTAAACTTGGGAAAACCTTTTAGGTCTTGTTGAGTTTGAATAAATTCTCATACATCAAACTCCTTAGTTAAAAATAGTTCATGATCTCTTGATCATGAGTATTCTTAACTTTTGTATGTCGGGTGGATCTCATATTTTATGCTATTGTTAATCACTTTTTGGCTATAGTATTATTTTCCTATTTCTTGGACTTCTCCACTTTCCCAAGCCTTATGTTGTCCACTTACCTTACTAATGTCATATATTTTAGTTAACTGCATCCTATTGTAGACTTCTTTCTTAGGCTCATTGTATCTCGACTTTGGGGTCTTCATCATAAGCTCACATAATTTATCAATTTTATAGGTCTTTTGCTATCCTTTTTAGTTGTTTCACATAGTTGATGCACACTATACATAAATTGTCCATAATCACTACCATTTATTTCATTACATCCTCATTCAATATCTCTACCTCGGGGAAGCATCTTTCCAATTTATTGAAACTCTATTCTTTTGCAATCCATTTATTGCATCCTACATTCTTGCTCTAAATTTTCTCTTCCACTTGTGTAGCTTGCTATCGATATTTTGTACATTCTCCATTTTTTTTTCAATCAAAATAATTTGTCTTGCATCTCATTGTTGCACATGAAAAATAATTTTATATGCATGAGCCATATTTTCCTCTTCCTTCTATACAACTTTTTCTCCATTTAGTGTTATACTTGCAAGTATTTCTTAGCCTTGCGATTCACTAGCCATTCTTCATGTAATTTTAATTCTTCATTTAGAGTTATTGGCACTATATCTTAATGCTCCATTTACATTATCACTACTTCTCTTGTCGGCACTACTTCTTCTGATGACATTCCTACTTCTAGTAGTTGATTATTTTTATTTTTATGTTTTGCCGTGGTAGCTTCTTGGTCACCTCCACCATCTTCAACATTTGTGTACACACACTCACACAAATTCTTAGTTTCAAAAATATGAGACTCTTTTGTCTCTTTAGATGCTTCTAGCATTTTTTAATTTCAATCTAAATATTTCATTAGACTCTAAACAAGTGTCTCATTTAAACTTTCACCTTTTCCAAGATGTCCTTATTGTGGTTCACAATAATGAATTTTTCATCCTCATACCCAATTAATTTAATTTCCTCTTCCTTCAACCAAACACTCATCACATGCCTCGTCCTTTTATTCAAATTTCCCTTTGTTTTGATAAAAAAATTCACTTTGGGCGACAATTTATTCACATTCAAATGCACAATTCTCCATTTTCTTTTTTCAATCTACAATTGCACCAAATATATTTTACAATTTTATTCTATAGCAGCTTCATCATGACACTAAGTTGTTCCTTTATATAAACTATTTCTCTATTCACTTCTTCATCACTCATCTTATTTTTCGGGACTTCCTTTTCATATTCAGTTATCTTGTTGTGGCTTTTACTTGAACTCTTGTCATGACTATCAGTAGTAGTCTTCATTCTTCCTTTATGAAATTTTCCTTGTCCACTTATGAGCTACAATAAAGCCTCTACAATAGAAAGTCTATTAACCCTACTACAAGTAACTCATCAACCTTCTCTTCTATGAACCTAGTCTTTTCGTATTCTTGGTTCTTCCTCTAGAACCTTCTTAGATTCCTCTACTCTAGGCTACTACATTCACACTTCCTTTTCACAACTTCCCTTGTTCTTGTTTTCAGAACTTTCCTAGCTGTAAGGTTTATTTCCAAACTTTTTCTTTTATTGTGTTATCCTATTGTGTGTTGCTATCTTCTACTAGTTCCTTCTCACTAGGATTCTACTACTTAGTTCATGGGCCTCTATTACAAACTTCTCTTTTTATTTGTACCTCCTACATATCCAATGCAAAAAGCATTATGCTACTAGAAAACACATGTACAACTACTACCTTGTTGCTACCTACAACCATGAAGACTTCAATCATCAACAATCATATGCTACCATTTTTCTACTAATAGATGCAGTTTACAATCAATCGACTACAATTAGGAAATCAATTGTTCAATGCTCTACAATCATTTACAAAACACTTGTCCCAAAATCAATTTTCTCTTACAATTTTTTCTGCAATCAACATACTACAATTTCTTATGCAGGTCTGCAATTACTTATATGAAAGAAAACATCATAAATAAATACACATGGAATTTAAATTCCAACTCTAATACCAAATTGATGGCACCAAAAAACCCTAGTGCCAAATTATTGTAACAATAGATTTAGTTTCACCACTTTGATGATAAAGTATTATTGATATATACATGAGAAAGAGGACTCAATTGTACCTTGAATAATTCACCATGAGAAAATAAATTCTTACACCACAAATTCCTTCACATTTAATATTAAATCTACCCATGATATTTTGAAACCTTCTGCCAACTATCATGCCTCTCCTCGTGATGCTCTCATCATTCTCAACTCATTCCAAATTAAAAACCAGTGAATGGGATATGAATACAACCCATGGTTTTTAGAAAGCATGAGTTCATCTATGCTCCATACTTCTCTTTGCCAAGACTAACAAATAAAACCAAGGTTTTAAAAACAATACATGGTTCATATGAAAAATTCATATCAACAATTCTACTTCTTACAAAATGGTGGCATGAAAAGTCTCAATCGTGATCGATCTTCAAAACAGCTAACAATTTATAAAATCCATGCGCATTTTAACAATTCTCCCACCGCAAAACCTTATACAACAAAAATTTTGGGATAGTAAAAAATCTATTATAATATTTTTTTAAACTCTACGAAAAACAAATTAATATCACGGGCAACCAAACTAATAAAAAAAATTCAAAAAGTGGCTATGTATTTTGGGTATATGCCAATTCACCAATAGTGTGATCACTCCATCCAGATATCATTTCAACTAAAATTCACTTCAATGACACAATATCTGATTTGAATTTGTATGATATAAGGAAAAATATCATGAGCGAACTAATAAGCCTATGATATTTAACAATTATTAAAACCATAAACCTTTAGAAACCATCCACGAGTTTTTATCTACGCAAACAAACAACGCCCAACCCATGGATTAATGGCAGGTTTGAGACAGAGGAATGATGGAAGCGTACATATGCAAGATTTCTTTAAAGAAAATATAAGAGAAAACTCCATGTTTTCCTAACCTGAATGTGTTTCCTTAATTTAATTTAATTTAATTCAATTCAATTTAAGATATACAGATTTGATTTTAAAAATTGAAAAGTGATTTTTTCAGTATTTTTTTGCCTTGAGATTGACTAGTCATTTTTCAAGATATTTTAATTATTCATCTAGATTTATTGGGATTGTATCTGAATGCTCCACTTTTGTTAGCATTTCTTCTCTTGTTGGCACTAGTAGTGTTACTTATAGTAGTTTATTTATACTTTTCACGTTTTCTTATAGTAGATTCTTGGTTACCTCCATCATCTTTAGTACTTAAAAAGAAACACTCACCCATGTTCTTAGTTTTAAAAATTTGAAACTCTTTAGACTCTTTAGATAATTCTAGTGTATTTTGTTTATGCTAATCCAAATATTGCATGAGGCTATCAATGAGTATCTCATGGACACATTCGTCTTCTCCATCTTCTCCAAGAAGATGTCCCTATTCTTGTTCATAATAGTGAACTTCTTCCTCATTCTTAACTGCATTGAGATTGTCTTCCTTCAATCAAACACTCATCCTATGCATCATCATATTCTTCAAATTTTTCTTTATTCTGATTAAAAAAATCATTTTATGAATCAATTTCTTCACATACAAATGAAAAATAGTCCATTTTAACTTCTTCAAATCTACATCCATGCTTAAACTATTTCACAACTTTCTTCTTTAGCAAATTCATCATAACACTTAGTTGTTACATCATCTCAACTATTTCTCTTTTCACTCCATCGCTCATCCTATTTTTTATAACTTCCTTGGCATCTTCATTAATCTTCTTGTGGCTTCTACTTTAACCCTCGTCACATCTATTAGTATTCATATTCATTTTTCCTCTATGAAATTTTCCTTATCTACTTGTGAGTTGTTATAAAAACTATACATAGCATGTATGTTACACCGTACTACAAGTACCTCACCAAGTTTCTCTTATCTAAACTTAGTCTTTAGAATTCTTAGTTCTTCCTCTAGAACCTTCTTAGATTCCTTTGCTCTAGTCTATTGAATTGATATTTTCTTTGAAGAACTACCCCTATTGTTATTTCCATAGATTTTCTAGTTGTAAATATTCTTGCCACTCTTTTCCTTTTGTTGTTGATCCAGGTGGATATTGGTGGCCATCCACCAATTCCACATGGACCCCCACCATTGTTTCTTTCAGCATTTTAGTTTCCTTAATCATAGCACAATTTACTATTTTTAGCATTTTTTTCGGGTCTTGAACTTCCAGAGCCATTTTGAGGCCATAAACGATGTTTTTTGGGAAAACTGGGAGCAACACGGGTCCTTGGACCAATGTTTCTCTTCCCAAAGTTGTAGTTCTTAGATAGATATTCCTAATGAGATATTGTACGCATCAAATGGAGATCATATGCCAAAGTTATGACCTCGGGAAGTTGATGTACCAATTTACCCAAACGAGGCCCACAGTTCGGCATTTCATCTTCTAGGGTTAGGCTTTTGGATGTTTAGAGTTTTCCATTGTTTCTCAACAATAAATAGGCCTTCTAACCTCATTGTAACAAAGTTCAGAGGCATGAAGCGGCCACATCTCTTCTCAGAGATAAGATACCATCGCCCTGGCTATTTTATTTCCATTTCTGTTTGTAAGCATATTTCAGTATTTTACAGTAATGAAATGAAGTATTATTTCTACTGCATTGCTATATCTATGGTTATATCTGTAAAAAAAAAAAATTCTTGTTTAAATTCAGATCAATGGTATCAAAGCGGTCTGCTCTTTCTCTGTGTTTCTTTGCATGTCCCCAATGAGGTCGGGATATAAGGAGTTAGGTCTTGAATTGGTCGAACCTTTGCAAGACCAGCCTCACAAATCCTAAAGACCTCCCATGGCAGATGAAAAGAAATATGAGGGGGTAGAAGATCCCATCATAATCTTGTTTGAAGAGGCCATCGAGCGACAAAGGAACGTGATGATGGACAACTTTGCCCAGATCCTTCAGTGGCTACCCAGGGGTGACACATCTACTTCCAATAGCTACTCTAGAAGTGCCACACCCTTAAAGGTACAAGTTAACTTTGACATTCCCATATTTGAGGGTTAGATAGATGTAGAAGATGTAGATAAATGGTTAAATCTCCTAGAAGGGTATTTTTTGGTTCATGATTTTTTTGGCCAAGAAAAGATTACGTTTTCTCTTCTCAAAGTTGCCCCCCATGTCAAGGACTAGTGCAAAACCTATTGCGAGTAGAAGAATGAAAGTACGGCCTCACTGTTTTCAGCTGCACCCACTTGGATTTCATTCCAGGCTGCCATCAAGGAGCGGTACTACCCTTTCGGAAGCTGTGAGGATCAATACATAATGTGGACCATGTTGCGGCAGGGAAGGCACCAAGATGTGCTGCTGTATTCAGAGCAGCATTTGGTACTCAAATGCTAAGACTACCTGCACAGGTACATCCATGAAGAAATAGAATTCCTAAACATCTCCTTGCTCAGCATGACACAGATATTCCATCGAGATAGAGCAAAATTTTAAACAAAAGAAGCGAGACTTTGGGTCTATAAATCTAAAGTAAGGGAAAGGAGCCCCAAACCACAGAACAAAGGACAAAGCCAATGCGGGGTGGCCCAAAACAACCTGCCAAAGCTGCAAGAAAACAATAATGCCGTGAAGCTGAAAAATGACACAGGAAAGTAGTGTGAGTTCCATAAGAGCTCTACTCACAACACAAGTGAGTGTCGGTCCAAGCAGTTACTGGTGTCCGATTTAAGGGTTTTAGAATCAGATGCATGTTTCGACTCTGAGTCAGAACTCGACAAGGGGAATGACAAAGGGAAGCAGATTATTGATGTGGAGCCCAATGCAACCTTTTCCACCATGAAGATCCAGAAGGAGGAACCCAAAGATCTAGAGGAGGATGAGTGCCTCTTCCAGTCCTAGATGTGGGTAAAGGGATCCCCGCTACAATTCATTATCGACACGGGAGCCAAAGGAACCTCATTTTGGTAGAAGTCATGAAGTGGCTAGCCTTACCAACCACAACACATCCACAACCGTACACCATCGGGTGGTTTCAGCAAATACGGGATCTTCGCGTGAGCCAGTAGTGCCATCTTCCATACAACATCAAACCCTTCACAGATGAGGTATTGTGTGATGTTTCTCCCCTTGATGTTTGTGATGTATTATTAGCACAACCATACTTGTAGAAGCGACATGTTGTGTATGAAGCAAGGCCCCATGTTGTTATTGTTACTTTGGGAAATAAGTTTTACAAGATACCGGAGGTAGCACTGCCTACTACCATCTCTTTGGTTATTGCAAAACAATGCAGTAAGTTCATTTCCAAAACCAGGAAATTTGTTTTACTAATGATATGCCCTCAAGGAAAGAAGAAGACAATGGCCACGACTTCCAGACAGGGCCCCTCCACACGACAACTATAGATGGACAAGGTCATGGAGGAGTATGAGGACATCTTCACCTCCCCGCAGGGGCTCTTCCATCTTTCACAAGAAAAATGATGGCTCTCCTGATGTAGTTTGGATGAAAGTGAAAATTCCTGAACAGGTAGATATGTCAAATGAACTTCAAGTAACATATGAGAGCATTTAAGCTTCTGAGGATGAAGTGCATCAAGGCAACTTTTCAAACAGTGGAATTGAGTTTTATAACCTTAATGACTTGTATGGTTCAACTCCTCAAAAGGAGGAAGATGTAGTTGAGTAGATCACCGAGAATGTTCACATTCCCTTAACAGATGGTGATCAAGTGGAACATGGATCTTACAATGCAGCTATGGAAAAAAATGAAGTTGAAGATGAAGCACATAAGGAAAGCATTAGTATTGTTGATGGCATAACTGATGCAAGTCAAATTAAAGAAAAATTGTTTGATATGGACAAACATGGAAAACATGAGGGATTCATTGCCCCTGATAAAATTGAGGGAGAAGAGGATGACCAGGAAGAAAAATCTATACAGAACGGAGCTAAATAGACACAAGAATTCAAAGTTGGGAAAAATATACAACTTGTGAAAGTAGACACAGTGGCTAGCAACTAGGAACCTTCTAACATGGATACTCCATTGAAGATGCCTATGCTTACAAAACGCCTTGATATATCTCCTTGCTTGAATTCTTTGTTTGGATTGGACATTAGTGATCCATTATATAAGCCCAAGATTAAGGAGAGTAATGATGCATTATTTAGTTCAAGTATAGCTAATTCTCTTCTAGAAAATATCTCATAGATTGTTACAGAAGCTGCATGCAAGTAGGAACTTTTCCAATTGGATAATCCTTTGAAGACCCTTGAGGTTATAGAGGGATATAATATAGTTGAGGAAAAGAATGAAGTTGAATATGGAGCATGCCAGGAAAACATTGTTATTGTTGATGGAATAACTGATGCAAGTCCAATTAGAGACCAATTGTTTGATATGGACAACAACGAAAAACATGAGTGGTTCATTAACCTTGCCAAAATTGAGGGAAGCAATGGCCAAGAAGCTGGAGAGACCCAAAATTTCAAAGTTGGAGAAAATATATAGATTGTGGTGAACAAGCAGGAACCTTCCCAATTGGATACTCCATTGAGGATCCCTGAGGTTACAGAGGGATATAATATATCTCCTTCTTTAAGAACCTGATTTTGCCTGCACTCTAGTATTCCATCCAAAACTTCAGGAATTTAGAAAAAGTTACAATATATCCCCTTGTTTAAGTATGAATGAATCTCTTCTAGAAGACAAGGATGTGTGCAATCAACAACTTTCCTTGGATAATCAATTGAAGAGGCTTGAACATGTCAAGGGACCAAAATATGATACTCTAGTGTTAAATCTTGAGCTTATAGAAAATGATGCCACATCAGAGACTGATATTTGTCACTGCATGTCCCACTTGGAGACCATGTGTCTATCATGGAGAAGGATGCTATAGTTTTGGATGGGACAAAGCATTCTGAAAGTATTCTCCTCACATAAAATCCTGTAGAATCTAGAGAAGTAGCTAAGGGTTCTACTATTTTGGATGATATGAATGTTCCTAGTAAAGGGGATTCAAAAAGCACCAAACTTGTAGACAAAATACTGACTTTGAGCAATAGATTACAAAATTTGCAATTGGACTTACAAGGACAAATGCCAGAGTCATTCCATGCTACACCTTCCAAAAGGCCGATGAATTCAAAACGTAATGGAAGCACAGAGAAAACCAGAGATACCATTTCTGTTTACAGGCCAAGGCAATCTATAGGAAGTGATGAGGCTATGCACAATTCATTGAAGGAGAGTAGTGTTGAGCTGGTGGGACAACTTAGTTTATGGAAGGTACAGAATCTACACAAAGAAAATGAAACAACAGCAAAGGATTCTGAAAAGGTAAGCTAAATTATGTATGAACTTCATATTTTTCCATCTTCTTTATCAGATTCATCTTAAGGAACATAGTACACAGTTGGTGCACTGTATGTATGACATTTTTTCATTTTTTCTTTTCAAGAGATAAGTAAACAATTTGTTTCATAGAATTTGTCATCACTTGCACTGGAACAGAGGATGGAATCCTTGGACACACCACTAAAGATGCTTGGACATACTGAGGGCCATGATATATCTCCTTTCTTGTACACATTATTTGGACCAAAATGTAGTACTCCATTGACAAATCGTGAGCTTACAGAAGATAATGATAAGGTTGTTACTGGCACACCATTTGAAAATTCTCTGTAGCCACCATTAGTGACTGAATCAGGGGGAGTTGACAATTTTGGCAATGAATTTCCATGGTTATTTTATGTATCCCATGAAAAGAGGCCTAGTTTCCAACACCACAAGAAAGCCGATGCAATGAATGCATTGGTATATTCCTAGCTATGTACACATCTCTCTTTTTCTGTTGATTTCCTCATATGAAATTCATTAATTATTATGTTGATGCTAATGATTGTTATCCATTGCTCCACTTAGGTCTGAGTGTCTGTTGTCCTCACAAATGGCCTCTTTGGGTTGAACCTTGATTGTGATAATTATATAAACAACAACAAATCTATTCATGAGGCAATATGTTTTCTAATGGATCCAGTTCTTAGGAAGAAAACTTGCTATGTATAGTTTTCTCAGAGATCAACACGATCGATATGCTAATCATAACACTATGTTCTTTGATGTAAGCATTGATCAACACCCAAAATGTTTTCTTATATTCAATTATGAAATTTTCATATAATTTCAACCTGTCATATTAATTCTGAAATCTTTGTAGATCACCTTGAGAGGTTTTGATGGTATCCAATGGCCTGTGTATGTGGGTGCATGGTGTTGTTTTAATAGACAAGAACTTTACGGTTATGATCCCGTTCTCACTAAGAAGGATCTTGAAACAACATTTTTCCTGAGATGTTTCCAGGGATCTAGAAAGAAGAATAGAAAATCAAACGAAAGGTACGATGATGATAAGAAGAGAACCAAGTGAACTGAATCTACTATACTCATCTTTAGTTTGGAAGACATAGAAGAGGGTGTTGAAGGTGAGTCCATGTCCAAACCAACGATTTGTATTTTTTAACAACTCATTTTCCCTTAAACATTGTTTGCCCTCACCCTTATATGAAATTGCGTATTGTAGGATTTGCTTTTATTCAAACTACCCACATGGAAAATGGTGGTCTTCCACAATCTGTGAATCTTGCTTCTTTATTGAAATAAGCCATTCATACTGTGGATATGAAGACAAAGTCAGAGTGGGGAAAAGTGGTATGAGTAGAGGTGGATCTACATCTATTTGATGGTGTTGTGGATTTTTTAGTTCAGTGAATTAGTTTTTTTCTATAGTGAAGTTGTATAAACATTTTTCCTGAATGTGCATAAATTCTCTTCAGAATAAGGAAACATTTTGTTTAGGAAACCAAGCACTAGGAAACTGTTCTGGAAGAAAGGATCTAATATGAGTGGGTTCACATATTTTGTGCAGATTGGGTGGATTTATGGTTCTATCATAAAAGATATTTTGATTGGGTTTAAAATGCATGCTCGACACTGGATTTCGATATAATGGATGCCTGCGCATCCCACATTCAAGGGATCTGCACCAGTCAATCTTTTATATCATTTGAATCAAGTGCTCTAATGGGTCCTTGGTTTTGTTGAAATTTTACTGAGTGGTCATTGTCCAATTTCATATGGTTGCACCAATTGCAGAGGTTGACATACATCAATACCATAGTTTATCCTCTCACATCCCTCCCACTAGTTTCATATTGTACCTTGCTAGCTATTTTTCTTCTTACAAGGAAGTTTATCATTCTTGAGGTAAGATTGTAAACCTTTACTAACCTTAATCTTGTCAAGCTTTACTCACCTCTAATGCAACTTGTCTTTTAGATTTTTTTTTGGATTTTGTTCTCATACAATGCTTCACATTTTTCCCCTAATTTTTATATTTAATTTGTTCTGCAGATTAGCAACTTTGCAAGTGTGTTCTTCATATTATATTTTATTTCCATTTTTACAACTGCTATTCTAGAGCTATGTTGGAGTACAGTTGGAATCGATGAATGGTGGAGGAATGAGAAATTTTGGGTTATTGGAGGTGTATGAGCACATATGTTTGTCGTCTTTCAAGGGTTACTGAAAGTTCTAGTGGGGATTGACACAAACTTTACTGTCACATCAAAGTCTTCAGATGAAGATGGTGAATTTGCTGAGATTTATGTTTTTAAGTGGACCAGTCTTCTCATCCCTCCAACTACTTTTCTTGTGGTAAATCTTGTTGGTGTAGTAGTAGGTGTTTCCCAAGCTATTAATAGTGGTTATCAATCTTGGGGTCCATTGTTTGGAAAACTGTTTTTCTCTCTATGGGTGATTGTTCATCTTTATCCATTCCTCAAGGGATTAATGGGTCACCAGAACTGGACACTGACAATACTTATTGTTTGGTAAATTCTTCTTGCGTCCATATTCTCCCTGCTTTGGGTGAGGATAGATCCTTTCACAACAAACACAAGATCATCATCAAACACACAACAATGTGGTGTAAATTGCTAAAACCACTATTAGTGTTCGTTAGCAGCAAATAAGGAGGAACTAAAAACACATCCGAGGGCCAAGAATATCTCAAATTTGTTTGTATCATCTATAGATAATAATATTCGAGAGGGAGGGGCTTTAAGCATATTTCTTTCTAGCTAGTTCTAGCATAGGGACTAAACCTTGTACTTTGTCTTTGATTGATAGTTAAGATTGTATGGTGTAGTTGGTTCTCTGTTTCAACTAAGATAGTTGAGGTTTACTTGAAGTGATGCCTGTCCCAGAACTAATCTGATGCCAAAGAATAGTGGGCAATGGATTATATGGTTTGATATTGAAGAATGTATTTTACAAAATATTTATTCATTTTTAAGTGACATTCTTGTCATGGACAAAATTATGGCATGTCTTAATTGAATATCATATTTTTTTAAATGTGAAGTGGTCAATATCAAATAATTGTGTCATGTAGGAGCAGTGGCAGTTATTAAGATTTGAGGCATACACAAGTGCCTATGGAAATGGTAAATGTATGTTGTTTGTTCATTTCATAAAATGCAATTATAAGTGCCTAGGAAAATAGTAAATATACATTGTTCGTTTGTTTCATAAATTAATAACTATGTTTAGAAATCATTGACCCTATCTTTGATGACTCCATTGCATCCAAAATGTTAGTTCTGCAGTGCTTTAAATAAGATGCGTGTTTTGACCTAACCCTGAATCATCTAAATTTGAGATTTTTTAAGAAATCTTTGTTCTAAGTTTCTATTTAAATTTCAGTGAATGGCAGTTTTAACTCTGTTAAATTTTTTTATCAAAGAACTTGCTTAGCACATGATTCTTCATCTTGCTTTTCATACATTTAGCTGTCCTGTAATATTTCTCTGATTGTATAAAGAGAACATTACTGCTGGATGCCCAAGCTCTTCTTCTCAGACAATGTTGTGGGCTAAAGAGACAATGTTCTGGCCCCTTGTTGCAAAAGTTCCATTGGAAAGGCATTTTGATTGTTACCAGGTGTCATCTATCTCACCAAGAGAAGAATTTGTTTTGTGCGATATTTCTAGATTTCCAGAATCTACTCGATCAAACACGATTTGTGTTTACAATTACTACTGGGTAATCTAGCTATTCCTTCCTCTATTTTTTTATCTCTCTATTTACTGTAGTATTGTTACATTGGATTATAGTGGGTATCTTAAAATTTTCATGTCAACATTATATTGCAGGTAGCAGTTCACCAATATTACTATGGTATTTTAAGGAATTCTTTTGGAGGATGGTATTGTCAGCCATGTGAAGCTTTAAACTGGAAATACCAACTCCAAGGCATGAGGCGTCCAAATGTAGCTAGCCATGGTATGCCTGGTTTTGGTATGAACTGTGCTCTATGTGGTGGTTTGAGTGGTGGTTTTAAGAGGACTACTGATGGCTAGTGGGTTCATGTATTTTGCGCCGAGGTAAAAATCTCTAATTGAATGGTGTTCACTTCAGAAGAATACAAGAAGTTAATTATGCAAAATTTTATTGTTGATTTTAGCTTGTGTGTTAATGATTTGGTGAGGAGCAATATATTTTCTCCCTTATGGTATCTTCATTTCTTTTGTGAACCTGCAGTGGTTATTGGAGAATACGTCTAAGAGGGGTCAAATGGAGCTTGTTAAAGGGATGGTATGTTTAAATTGATATGTCACTTCACTACCAATAATACATATAAGTTTGAGCATGCTGAACTATTTTGTTTTACTTGTTTTGTGCATGATTGTTGCATCTAGATTCTGTCTAGTGAGATGTTGTTAGAGACCTCTATTAGCATCCCCAAAGCCCAACCAGTCTTTCTAAGAAGACATGGGTAATGTAAACTTGTATTTTCTTGGTAGTGCCAGCCTTGGTGTTGGCAAGCACTATTGTGATCTAGTTTCATGCCCCACTGTTCTCTTTTATTTGTAGTATCTTGTTACCTGGAGATGGAGGACACAATTACCATTATAGAATATAGTTTTTTCTAAATTTTGTTTCTTTGCTTCTCTTTGTTGAACACAAAAGCAAAGAGCAACAAGATTTGTTATATCTAGATACAATCTTAGGAAGATATTTAGATTTTGCAAGATTGCATACTTGCTTGAAGAAAGATCACAAAATGGTCCTAGATGTTGATGGAATGTAGGGAATGGATTGAGTGTTAGGTCAAGCCCTTCACACCCTTGTAGGATCACTAGGCTAGTTCAAGAATTTGTCCACCAAAAAGAACTCCTAAAAGCTGGCCACTTTTACTATGTACAAAACATGCATTGATATATAGCCATTTTAGTCGTTAGAATGAGTGATGAACGCCAATTCAAAGGTAACGTTCAATCTCCACCTCATTATTTGAATTTTATATATTCTTTGGAGAAAATATTGAAGTATTATTACCTCTAATAAAGGTGTTGGAGAATTAACATTCAGTGTCAGAAACGCCACTTGTAAAATATTTTCATTATTTCCCTTATGTAAGTTATCCATATGATATCAAATTTCAGGATATGTATTGTAATATACCCAAATTTCCACTTTGCAGATGGCTCAAATTTAACACATTCATTGATTCAACAGTTTATGGAAGGTACTAATTTTTACTGGGACATTTTTGCAAAAGAAGCAAGAGTAGTTGTTAGAAAGGAAAAATCAGGGTTTTGTTTTGGCCAAGATGAATCCCCTACTTGGCTGAATCATTCCCCAACTTGGCTGAATCATAAATGAAAGCTTATAAATCTTGGGGAGACTATTTCTTATTTGGGCAGGTCCTTCAATAAATAGTGTTTCAGTTGTAGTTTTTCAACATTTGGTTGTTGGAGATGGATAATAGCCAAGTTTTAAAAAAGAAAAGTTCAAGCTTGGAGTAATATTGACCTACTACCTTCCAAGAAGATTGCAATTGTTGATAAATTTCTAGCTGCAGGTCACAGTGGTTTCTGTGTCTTTTTCTTTTTTTCTTTTCAAGTAGCCTATAAAATGCTAGAATAGGTACTCCAAAACTTTTATTGGGCAAGAAAGATGGGGTAAAATGGATTGATATGGTGTCTTTGAATTTTATGTAATTTCACTTTCCATATATTTAACTTGCTTGTTGGCTTCCAAATTTCCACTTCTATCGACATTCCTTTGCACCTCTCAATGTAATTGTTAGTTTTAAAATGAATGCCTATATATGCAATTTCACATTCCCACTTTTATCGACGTTCCTTTGCACTTCTTGGTGCAACTGCTAGTTTTAAAATCAATGCCTATATATGCAATTTCAAGGACTACCATAATTCTCACATAATTCTTTAAAGGGTTCTAGCTCAATGGTAGAGCACCTGCTTTATAAGCAGGAGGTTGGTGGTTCGATTCCACTATGTCCTAATATGAATTAATCAATGATATTGTAGTTTATTTTTAATTAAATACTTTTAATATTGGTTTATTTCAATGGTGAGATATTTTTCTAGATTCATTATTTTATATTGTCTCTAAAGAGACAAAAGTGATCATGTATTATCTTTGAATGTAATTTTTTATTGTCTCTCGAGAGACAATAGTTAAGATCAAAAGCATTGTCTTTTTAAAGACAATATGTCTTTAATTCTAACTATTGTCTCTAGAGAGATAAAAATGAAATTATCTTTGGAGAGACAAAAATGAAATTGTCTCTAGACAGACAAAAATTCTTATGTTAACTAGATCCACAATTGAACATAGGTAATGGACAAAGCAACTAACAATTCTGCTGGTAACATCATGAATTTCTAAAACCACAATTGAAATATATGAATATAGATAATGTACACAAAAAAAGGGTGTACTGGAGACCTGGTAAAGCAATCTAAGTGAAAGTTGACCGTAGGTAATGGACAATGAAACTAACAATTTTTTTGGTAACATCAAGCAATCTAATTGAAAGTTGAATGTAGGTAATGGAAAACGCAACTAACTATTTTGCTGGTAACTAGATCCACAATTGAACATAGGTAATGACAAAGCAACTAACAATTCTGCTGGTAACATCATGAATTTCTAAACCCACAATTGAAATATATGAATATAGATAATGTACAAAAAAAAGGGGTGTACAGGAGACCTGGTAAAGCAATCTAAGTGAAAGTTGACCGTAGGTAATGGACAATGCAACTAACAATTTTTCTGGTAACATCAAGCAATCTAATTGAAAGTTGAATGTAGGCAATGGAGAACGCAACTAACTATTTTGCTGGTAACTAGATCCACAATTGAACATAGGTAATGGACAAAGAAACTAACAATTCTGCTGGTAACATCATGAATTTCTAAAACCACAATTGAAATATATGAATATAGATAATGTACACAAAGAAATTAACAATTTTGCTGGTAACATAATGAAGTTCTA
This sequence comes from Pinus tabuliformis, assembly GCA_031772625.1. Taxonomy (NCBI): domain Eukaryota; kingdom Viridiplantae; phylum Streptophyta; class Pinopsida; order Pinales; family Pinaceae; genus Pinus; species Pinus tabuliformis. The sequence continues at coordinate 174,504,791 of CM062804.1, read as the reverse complement.
GAACCACAATAGAAATATATTAATATGGATAATGGGCTACGCAAAATTAGAATACATTTTCATTATAATTTCATAATATAAATTATGATATAATAATAAATATGCAATTAAATGTTTAAAAAACTATAATAATTTTATTTTTAAAAGATGTATTATTATAATTCCACAATGCTCCGTTTGGGCGCATTCCACAGTCACATGAGAATTGAACATTGGGAAGGTTCAAACCTTTAGGAAACCATCCATGAGTAGCTCCACAATCATAGTTAAACCCACTCAAAAAATTCTTATTATTGACAAGTTGTTCAACTTGAAGATTACCCTTATTTTCATGAGTTCCACTAGGAACAATATCAATTTTAAGTAGAATTGCATTTATATCTTCTATAATATTTTGTTCCATTTGTTTCATCTTCTTATACATTTCTTAGTTTCCTTTATTATTTCACTAGGAACATTATCAATTTTAAGGAGACTTCGATTGACAACTTCTATAATATTTTGTTCCATTTGTTTCATATTCTTATACATTTCTTAAATTGCATTTATTATTTTATTCAATATCCCTTTTAATTTATTCTTGTCATGGTGATAAATGACTTTCAAAATTGGTTACATAGTAGTTAATATCTTCTTTTCCTTCATATGTAATGGATGAGTTTTTAAGGAGGCTTAATTGGTGTAGTATATTTTGAATATTTCCTCAAATGAATGTGGGATAGTAGTAATAATAATAATAGTAATAATAATAATTCTCCTTTTTAACAACTTTTAGTCACCCAAAATAAAATTTATCTTCTAATTAAAAGTTATGACACTTGTAATTTGTGTACTTTAAAACTTTAATCTGGATAATACGTGAATGAATGACCATTTTCTTGACATATCTCTAATATTTGGGCCACTTTGAATCCAAAATTTTGGTTTATAATACTTTGATATTTTTTCTCCGCAATTTCACAAGCCTAACAAAATCTTTATGTGTCAAGTGAATGTTATGGTAACTTTCCAATAATTGCTTATTTTTGGCCTCTTCCCAATACAAAGCTTGTATAGCTTTACACATTACGAATTATTTACATATAATTTTGAAATTTTTACTTGAGGAACTTTATTATGTCTTCTTAATTCTATAAAAATTTCATAGTCTTACGTATAATAGAAAAAGGAGTTATAGGACAAATTCTGAGTTCACTTGTTTGAAACTAACTTTAGGAACCTTCACAAACCCTAACTTGTAGAGAGTATATCTCCAAAACTATGTAATAGTATAGTGAACCAAAATATGAAATTTGAACTAGATTCTGTTTGCGATCTCTTCGAAACATTCTCAAATCTGGTTATCTAAAGCATCCGATAAAAGCATTATAACAAAAATGGCCATCTCACATGTTTGAATTGCATTTTAAGATGCTTCTTAAATCCTAAACTCCATAATTTATATCTAATAAAATATAGTGAAGAAAATTCTAATGTTTTAATATGATATGCCCTCAGATCATGCCATAGTATGTTCCAAATTTCACCATCTAACACATCCTGGAGTACAAGTTATACCAAAAATGACAAAATGACATGTCTGAAACTTATTTCAAGAGCATTTAGGAACCCTAACTTCCTCATATCATATCTTCTCAATTGTAGAGAATCAATATATAAAATTTTAATTAATGTTTTCCCAAGAGCTTGTGTCAACATGATGCAAATTTCACTATCTAAACTTTTCCACAAAAAAAAACTATTGCGAAAATGCCAAGTTAACTTATTTGAAGCAAAATAAATAAACCTAGGTTTGTATGATTTGATAGAAAATATTATGATCCTCACACCTTAAATTGATAAGAAACTAGTAATTATAATAATCTTGAAGTTTTACAATGAACACAACATACAAGACCATATTTGATGATTGTAAGACTATGTCACCTTTGTGTGTGTGGGTGTGTATGAGATAAAGAGAATAATTAAAATAAAATAGGACCATGAAATGTTCTAGACAAAATCTTAATATAACAAGTAAACAAATAAGGAATTATCAGAAGGGCCTTAATATAGAGCTCAGTGGCCAAAACACCTTGACACTAGCAAAACACTCACTTGCAATAAAGCACCCCATTTTCTTAAAGGATGCGAAAATCTTGGCTAAAGAAGATCACTATTTCAACTATAAAATTAGACAGGCAATAGAAATTATTAGGTGCCCAAACAAGTGAATACAGATGAAGGTATAGAGATTAAAAAGAACTCGCTCCCCTTAATATCTGACATAAGAAACATGTAAAATTTTAGTAGGTTTACCCTTACACGTTCTTTTTATTTTTCTCTTATTTTTTATGTTCTTCGGCGTCTTCATTATCCTTCTTCTCCTTTTGATTTTTCTTCACAACAATTTGTTTCTCTTTTTCACTCCTTCGTTGTTTATAATGTTACTACTTAGTCGTTCATTCTTTGTTTCTCATTAATTTTAGCATTAATAATAGAATATTAATATTGAATGTAATATTATTGTATTGGTATACTAATATTACTTCTTAGATCTGTAAGAAAAATTAATATGTATATAAATATTAAAGCGTTATTGCAACATTTCAATACTAACATACTATTTAGTGCATTATATAATAATGTTATTATTTTTCATACAATTTATTAGTATATAATAATATTTAAAATGTTCATAACAATTACAATGTTTTAATTATTTTACTTTTCTTAATATTTTAGTATACTAATGTTGATATAAATATGCTTTTACTTATATTAATGCTTCCACCAATATTGATACTAATTGATTTCAATATTAATATATTCATATTTTAATATTTATTAAAGGTTCAAGGAGACATGAGAGAGAAGGAAAACTGATGAACTCATCAACCAATATTCATACCCTAAACACTAATCTACCTAGAAATGGCATGACTTTGACTGCATTAATATTTTAGGAGCCTTTTTCCTCTATTCAAGTTTTTGAAACTTAAGAAACAAGACCATAATTAACCTGCATGCCCATGTGCACTGCTTTTAGGCTTAGGGAGGTGGATTATGATGCCAATATTTTACTTGATGAAGTCTTTAAGCTCACTCAGATGGAAGAATTATGGCCTGGCATGGCTACTAGAGAATACACAATAGCATAAAATTGCCTGATTCGAGTTGGCTTCTATATTGGCCCTTTTCTATCTAGATTTATCATCTGTTTTTAGAAGAGGAGTTTGAAGAAGCAAAACTTGCATCCAGTCAAGGAAAATGTTGCATGGGAATGGTGGTTTCAATGTTGCAGCACTGAAAGTCGAGGGGTGCTAGAGCTCACACTAACAAATAAGAAAAATAAATTTGTAAGGTGGAAGGAGGTTAGCAAAGGATTTGATGAAAAGTTTGAATGATATTTACTCCTCTGGTATGTCAAAACTATAGTTTTTTGTGTTAGAGTAGGGTTGTGGCATGAATACCTCTTTAATTATGCTTTTTGTTCATCCGACCACACAAGTATGATAGAAATATGGTCTTTGATGAAGGTGCAGCCTTTGCGCATAAAATTTTTTCCGACATATGAATTTTCCATTTTCTCTTATAGGTCTGAGTTGCACACTAGACTAGAAGAGTCATTCAAGAAAAGTTTTCGTATTTTCATTACAAATGTAAATGGGATGTCCTCCCTTCTTCAGATAAAGCATTCAAAATTAGTGGGAAACATGAAGAAGCCCATATAAACTAGGTTACATATCCCTATTTATACCCAATGACTTCCTTTTGAAGAGAAGTGTTTTTAGCATTCATGTCAACTGAGGGACTAGCACATCTCAATAAATTCCATCATAACCTCGAACATGAGGATATGAGGAGGAGCCCCTTGAATAAAAAACACAAGGGGATCTACTTCCTACAAGGATGCAACAAAAGGAAACACCTATTTTCTAGTAGATCAACCTTAGTCCATCCTAAGACACTACATTCTAGAACAAATGAAACATGCCTCAGAAATGGAGGTTAGTTTTCTAGAGGTAAATGTTTTTTTCTTCTCTATAATAGAAAGCATTGAGATGTCATTTTAATGGTTTCTAGCATAAATAAATTGAGATATATCAGTGGGTTTTTTCATCCTCCACCCCAAACTATGACATCTAATTATGTTCCAAAGGTTATTTTATTGTCCAATTTTAAATGTGGGAAGACCTACACAAAGTACTGAATGATAGTCGTTGGTTCTAGGGTAGAGGTGGGCTATTCATTAGCCATTAGTTTCCATATTCTGATGACCCAAAAATGGCGGCCTCAACATTTCTGGTATGGGTGAGGGTACCACACCTCCCCCTCCCATTTTGGAACGAAAGGTACTAGAAGAGATTGGAAACACTTTGGGAAAATGCGAAAAGATGTACCTCAAAAGAATAGAAAAAGGTTTATTTACCATTGCAAGAATATATTTGGAAATTGGTGATTTTTGGTAGCTTGGGAGGTACTCCAAGCCCTAGGGTTTGGGGTTTAGAGGCTTGAGGACCACAAAATCACTTTTAGGTCTGAAACCTAAGCTTGTGGGATTTTCACAAAAGGATGTGGGTGTGGATCTGTGACACGATTTCGATACGTGATGCATGGGGATGATAATGCACATCGAGATGAATACGATGCATAAAAAATGATCGTATTTTGTGATGTAGTTGAAGATAAATTAATATATGAATGTAGAGTGTGGGTTTGGTCAAGTCAGCCTAGTTGTTGAGGGGCTTCTTGAAAGGTTGGTAACCCTCTCTTTATCATTTTATGGATCCCTCTTTTTGGATATAAATAAGAGGTGACTTTGGAGTTATTTGATACATCCAAGTGAGGAACACAAAGGAAACAAAATCATGAAGATAGCCTATGTTTGGGCCACAAGCAAGGGAAGATTCAAGTGAAGGAGAAGAGGGATAGTTGAGGCCTCTTTTCCACTATTTGGATGCCTCTGTCACCATTCAGTAGGGCCGAGTAGAAGACCATATGTTTGTGGATTTGTTTTGGGGTATGATTAGGAGAAATCTATCTCTGTTTTGAGCCACAGATAGAAGATACTTGAATAGAGGAGATGTTAGGCCCCTATACTACTAGTGTAACACCTTATTGTTATTAGTACAACCCACTTATTATATTGATGTACCCATGTAGTGCCCATATTGTTACTATTGTGCCCCATAGAAGCCTGCTATTGTTATTATTGTGACCTTACATTATTATTGTTATGTCGGCTCTGATTATGTTATGACCCCTTAGACTACTATATATAGAAACGAGGTCTTTTCATTTGTATCATCCAAGAATTGTTCATTTATGTAATGTAAAGGAGGTTTCCCCCTCGAAGAGGCTGAATTCTAAGGTGTTGATCTATATTTTCTATCTTTTCTTAAGATGGTTTCATAACTTGGTATCGGAGCTTTGGATTCTAGGGTTTCACTGCTCCAAACAGGTCATCGTCGCATTTTCACTATAAATTTTCTTCTGCGACATTTCAGAAGCTAAAACAAAAACCCATTTGAGAAGAAATCACGATGAATCTCAGATCCAAATTTCAGAGCTTTTCACGCTATATTTGCGGAGATATGATCTGAGGAAATTGGTCTTTTTGCAGACTCCTGAATTACATTCCAAACAGGTGACCTGGGGAAAATCGTCATAACTTTTTCTCTGAGCATCGGATTGAAATTTCGTAAGAAAGTAAAGAAAGAGGACATACTGTAGTTTCTTATATATATTTTTCAAAGCCAAAGGTTGAAACAAGGACACGTGTCATGTCGTACAAGTTCACTCTACTGAACTAGTCTATAATCAGGTCACTGTGGGAGATTGTCATTAACTCTTTCTTGGAGAATCCAATTTGGATCAAACTGGTGGCATTGGAACAAGGACACAAAGGGCTACTATAGGTCGCAATTCAAAACTTAAAGATCTGAAAGTACAGAGTTACAATCGTTTTAAGATTGAGCTCCTGAAATCAAGAAAAAGCAAGATGAGGAAGTTTGATGGCAAGGATCTGGTAAATTGGATACTTTAGATGGAGCAATATTTTGATGTACATGGTGTACCACTGTTACAAAAGGTATGTATTGCATCTTCATATTTAGAACCAGATCAATTTTTATGGTATGAAGGCCTTTGTTCTCGTAAACAACTTGTTACGTGGTCAATTTTCATGGAGGAAATGATAGCACATTATGAGGATACAAAGAGCAACACCTTCTTTAGAGCAACACCACAACAATTGGAAAGAGTAAAAGGGCTTTGTGACATAGTGGAAAGCAAAATTATGGAAACCAGGAAGCATACCCCTCACAACAATAAATATGGAAGTGTTGTTTCTCCTAGCCTTCCACAACCTACAAGGGTTACACCACAACAATTGGAATAAAAAAGAGAAAAAGGGCTTTGTTACAATTGTAATAGCAAATGCACTAAAGGTCATAAGTGTGCTGAGAGGAAATTATTTTACATAGAATATGAAGAGGAGGAAGAAAAGGATCAAAAAACATCAAAAGAAGAAGATATACGCCAGGACCCCAACCCAGAGAAAGAAGAAATGAATAAAACAATATCTTGTAAAGCATTGGCAAGAATTACCACTCCTCAAACTCTCAAGATAGAAGGACATATCAAGAAGAAAAAGGTGCAAGAAGTGAAAGATAACATTGAGAAAGAAGAAATGAATCCAACCATATCTTGTAATTCATTGATCGAAACTACCACTCCTCAAACTATCAAGATAGAAGGACATATCAAGAAGAAAAATGTTCAAGAAGTGAAAGATCACATCGAGCATCAAGAAATGAATCCGACCATATCTTGTAAAGGATTGGAAGAAATTACCACTCCTCAAACTCTAGAGATTGAAGGACATATCAAGAAGAAAAAGGTTCAAGCAGTGAAAGATCACATCGAGCATCAACAACAAGTTCTCCAACTTTTAAAGGATAATGCCACTTCGGTGCAAAATCAAACGAAACAACAGGTAGATCAACATTGTAGTGAAAAATGTTTTGATGTAGGTGATTGGGTATTTTTACTGCTACATCTCGAGCAAGCTATTTATGAGAAGGAAATGTTGGCAATACTACATGCACTTAAAAAATGGCAACCTTACCGAATGGGAAGACTCTTCAAGGATGAGGATGTGGAAGCATTGTTTTGTGCTATTTCTATTATCCAACCAGATTGGATAAACAAATCAAGGGATGAATGGAAGAAGGACGAATAAGTATGGCCACTTATTCAAAAGTTGCAAAAGATCCCAATTCAAACAATATTGCTAGAAATTGAAGAGGAAGGAAAAATCATATTGGAACCTGGAGCAGTCACAGAAACAAGAACCCAACAGCTACAAAATCAATCAATTTCAGAGTATGTCATTAAGTGGAAGAACTTACCCGCTGAAGATTCCACATGGGAGGACAAGAATTTTATACATAAGCATCAAGAACTACTCAAGCATTGAGGACAACACTTTTTGAAGGAGAGGGGCATGTTAAGCCCCTATACTACTAGTGTAACTCCTTATTGTTATTAGTACAACCCACTTATTATATTGATGTACCCATATAGTGCCCATATTGTTACTATTGTGCCTCATAGAAGCCCACTATTGTTATTATTTTGCCCTTACATTATTATTGTTATGTCGGCTCTGATTTTGTTATGACCCCTTAGACTCCTGTCCGCCGGATAAGTTGTTCTTGCGGACAAGACCGACCTCCCTAGTATCTAATGATATCTAGCAACAAGCAAACCAAACAAATTCTATCTTTCTCTAAATATGCAATTTATAGATAAAGGAAAACAAGTGTTTTAGGCCTACCTTGGGTCCAGTGCAAGTTTGTGGAAGCCATGCTCCATTGATCCAAATGAGCTCCTTTGTAAAGAATCTGCAAACGCAAACAAGCACACACATTAAATAGCACCTGAAAAGGCAATATAATAAAGCATATTTATCATGATGATCAAGGAATTCATGAAACAAACTATATAAGACAATTTCTTGAGAAAAATGAATCTGATTGTATTAACTTTAATCAAAGAATAACTTTACAACCTTGGTGCCTTGATGCTGTACAAGCTCCTCCCAGGGTCCAGCAAGAATCTCCTCTACTTTGACTAGTTTCACTCTCTTCCCAATGAAGCCAAAAGGTATGTAATCTATCCTCTCAAGCTTAACTAGGAAGTCTCAATTCCAACAACATTTACCCTCAAAAATGTTCATCTTCTATCCTCCCCAACAACCATCCCAATGCCTTAATTTATAGTGCAATGGAGGGAAGTTACTAGGTCCACCTTCGAAGGGATAAAGCCCTCCTTCAAAGGGATAAGCTCCTCTCATCAAGGGATTAGCTCCTTTAGTTTTGGGATTCATGAACCACCTAGGAGCGAACCATCCACGTCAAGATTCCTTCTAGAATCATCCAGAATTAACCACAAGTGAGTTTTTAAGAATAAACTTGTGCCTTTTTTACTTTCACAGGGGTCCGAACCCACTCCTTTAGAGACAAAGCGGGCAGGTCCACAGGTAACATGAACAAGGGGTGCGGGACCGCAGGTAACAGTAAGAGAAAGTGCGGAACCAGAGCTTTATTGGTTTTCAAAGTCTTTCTCTCATTTTTAAAGCTTGACATGAAAGCTGAGGTTTGATACTTGATAAGGAGGACAATATGAATGATGATAGACCCATACTGACTGCAAATAGTCATGGTGACAATATTTTGTGTTACAGATTGCCCCCTAAAGTGCGAAGTCTGTAGTAGATGAGGATTTCATTTATCATCTAAGAAGAGTGAAGTACTTTATCAATTCGAGGATCATCTTGTGGAGAGCCCGATTGGAACCTGTAAAAACATTCAATGCAAAATATATATATGAGATCATATCATCCCTGAGGTAGGCATTCCCATACTCAGAACAAAATTGACTAGAAAACTAACTACTGCTCTGATATAGGAATGATCTTGTAATACATCACAGGTATAGACACATGTAGACACAGTATGGATGCAGCCATCTGTTTATGAATAGTCCACTGTATAATGAATAAAAAATTCCTCGTGGCTTGGATGGTGGAAACTAGATCCAGGGTCTTGATTTCTACTTCCCGAAATAGTATGATTCTATCGATATGAATGAATGTGTCGAAGTCAAACATTGTAGAAACCACTTGATTACCAGTCAATGATGTAAACTGTTAACAAGTGTGAGAGAAACCACTAGTAATGTCAATGGCTCTCAAAGTACTCAGTACAATCCATGAGATGCGAATAGATGTGTTGATGTCGAACATGTCACAGAATCCTTTGATCAAAGGTCAATGATGCAACCTATTGTCGAAAGCGAGAAACCTGCCATTGGGGCATGGATATCCCAAGGTACTGACGATTTCTAGATCGTCCTTCTAGATAATGAGCTAAAGTCAATCGAAAGCGATCTATCGTAGGCAAGCCCACAACACGAAATCATAGATCAAGTTTGAAGAAATTTAGCTGCAAGGACTGACTCAGGGATGGTCAAGATGGATGATAGATATTTTGCAGATGAATGGTTTATTTGCACTAACCTCTTGAACACATAACGACACAGTAGATGGTTTGCTGACAATTGACCCAAAGTTAATACCCAGAAACTGGCTGAAGACTTTCAATATGGTTTGATCAACTTTTAGGCAAAGGATTTCCCAACCTAGGTGAATAAAAAGTGTCGTGTTCAAGAGTGGTTACAAAGTATGACAAACAGGCTCACTTTTCTCTCTTTCCCCCACCATTTCTGGCAAGTACCTTTTTATTTTTGACAAGCTTGAGGAGGATAACGTTTGCTTGATTATAAGCTCATCCTTCAGATGAGTCCAACTTAGTTTAAATTCAAACCCTAAGAAGGAGTGGCTCGCTCCTGTTTGTAATTGAACAGGTCCTTTACTGTTAAATTTTAGCGAGTCCAATATAGGAGAAACTCACCGTTTTTCAATTTTAGAGAGTCTGAAAAAACTTAAGAAGACTCCATGGTTGTCCTTTTTCGTAAATTTATGTCTCCTAAGCCCGAAAAAGTATAAAATAATACTTGAGAGAACCGCGTGATCATTACGACCGAGGAGTACTTTTCATAATTAGTGCCTTTGATCCAAAAAAGTAAGAAAGTGACCAATGACACGTCGTTTTATAACCAATATCGAATTTGAAACAACAAAAATCCGGCAATATTTTCATGTTTTTACGGTCAGAAAAGGGCTGTAAGTGGACCGTCTTTTTAGTTCCGTTTTAATGAGCTTAAAAAGAAAAACTCGGCAATATTTTCATGTTTTAGGAGTCAGAAAAGAGCTTAAAGGTGACTCTAATGTTTTTTGTCAAAAATGACCAATTTTGCCTGAAAAATCCGTTATCCTGCACAAAAAATCAAACATTACTCATACCTATCTAAAATGGATAAAAACACTTCAAAAGTTACCTCTTTAAAGTGAAAAATAGACAAATTAAAAACTCATTTATTCTAAAAACTTATAAAAAGGGCTTTTGTAAATTCATTTTTACCGTTTGACTTTAGAGTGAGAAAAGAGAGCTTTTGGTCAGAAACTTCCCATGAAGATTGTGGAAAATCCGTCCATTGGAATCGAATGCCGTCTCCTCCAGGTAATCCACATCATCATACTCTTTCATTTCATCCATTTGAAAATTGTTTTTAGGGCTTTATTTTGATTTTTAGGAAATTTTTAGGTTAAAAACCCACGCGCGGGGGTCCGCAGGCATAGCATAGGAAACCTACGGACCCCGACTTTTTCGTAAAAGGAAAAAAGTCAAGGGTCCGCACCTGCCATGAAGGCAAAGTGCGGATCCGCGCACTGTCTCTAATAGAGAGGGTGCAGTCCCCGCAACAAAGGTTTTTAAACGTAAATTTTTCAATTTCGACACAAAAATTTTGATTTCAGATATTCTAATCCGCCTTTTTATTGAATGTAGGGTATACATCATGCTTGATTGGCAGGAATGAGAGCATGAGGATGTGGATCTTGCCTTGATTAATCATCAACCTTCGATTGATGCATTGAAGGCATGCGGTTTATACAAATTCTGGGGCATACCTGGCATGAGGGCCCAGGTGGACTTTTTGTAGTGGCTGGTAGACAGATGGAATATACAGGACCAGTGCTTCTTTATTGGTGGCCACCAACTTGAAATGGAGCCGGAAGACATTTACTTTTTGACTGGTTTGCCTAAGAGAGGTGAACATTTGACTCTATTCGGGACTAGGCCAGGTGGCCAGTCTGTCGATAGCCTCTGGCTAGAGTTTTGTAATGACGAAACTAGAGACAAAGGGATAGATATCAAAACCATATCTCGTCCTGAGCTTAAGGTGATTGCGTTTACTGTTACTAGGCTCTGTGGAAGCGCAGCACTACATGTAGCCACTGGATCCCAAATGCGGATGGCAGTAGACTGCTTTCGAGGCACCATCTTCAACCAGTGTGAGGCTGTTTTGGCTAATATAAAAAGCCAACTAACTAGAGAAAAGAACGGACAACTAAATACCTTTGGATATGGTGCTTTAGTTGTGAGCTTTGGTCTAGAGAGGGTCCCAATGCTGGTCCCACAACATCTCACCATTGGAGCTGGACTTCCCCAAGAGCCCAAACTGATGCGTTGGGTTGGAGTTATGGCCCGTCATTCTGAGGAGGGAACAGAAGTCGTTCGGTTCACTCCTGAGTATTTTCATTGGTTGGAGAACCAAGTATTTTCTATTCAGGACTTTCCTTATGCTGGGGTAGATTATCGTGGTGACTGAAACATGGATTTTCCACCGGAGAGCAATGGGATGACTCGGGTAAAATCATTTTCAACATTTTCTAATTTTTTTTTTTTTTTTTTTTTATCTCATCCCAAAATTGATAGTAAAAGTTTCAAATGCAGATGTAGGTCCACGGTGACCAGCCACTCTCCGGCCCTATGAGAGGAAACAACCAGCTGCAGCAGCACCAGCCCCACATGACAAATATACAGAGCCCTTGGCTGAATTGGAGAGCCATCTAGAGCATTTGATAGCAAACATTCTGAAGACCAGCATAGATGACATTCCTCTTAGGCTACAACGCTATGTGATTGGGGTCCCAGGACCTTTCAGGAGGTTCCTTTGTAGGGTGGCTCGTACAGTTGTTTCTTATCGTGATCATCACCAGTGATAGGATGATCGCATGTTGTAGACTCATATGACATTTTTTACTATTTGTATTATCATTTTTGCCAATCATAAGGTGTTTTTCAACCTATAATCGAATACGATGTATATTTGACACACTTTTATGCTATACTATATCACTATTACCGGCTTATCTTGTAAAACATGTTATGGAATGTTTTTTAATTTACTTGTATGATTATTGCAAATGTCTACTTAACATTCGAGAAGTAATTGCATCTGCTAATGTATTTAAATATCTTGGAATATGCTGATATTCAATATAGTAAAATTCACATTCCAAGAGATGAACTCTCATAAATAATCTCAATAACACTGGATTTCTAATGGCATATACTCTACTAAGTTGTAATACAACGAGTTTAGAATCTAACCTCACTATCAAACTCCGAATCCGAAATGAGATGGATTCAGATAATAATTCAATCACTGCACTATACTCTGCAATGTTGTTCGTTGTTTGACCAAGGCCTACCCCATGCATAGATACCAACTCATCGGAGGGCAAATAGATAACCCAAGCTGCGGAAGAAATGTTCCTTGTATTACGACAAGCACCATCAGCAAAACCAATGTATGTTTGGAGAGACATCGACATCCGCAATATGAAGAGTAAAATCAAGATAAGCAGGAATGATGACAAAAAACACTCTCTAAGCTAAGCACACTTTTTAATATAAAACACAACAGCTAGAAAGAAAACTAACCTAACTAAAAATCTCCACACCCATATTTAAGCATAATATCTCTTCTGGTAAAGACCATTTATGGGTTTACCTAAAGAGACCCCGTCAAAGTCTACCAATTTATAGGCCCCTTTTGCCGGCTTTTGCTTAACAACATAAGGACCATGCCACATGGGTACGAATTTTCCAGCGCCTAATTTATCATTTGCTTGATCATACAATAAGACTAGGTCTCCTTCCGAAAAATTACGAGGGGTAACATTTCGATCATACTGAGCTTTAATACGTTTGGCATGAGTTTCGATTGCTAATGCAGCATCACGTCGATTCTCATCTAGCTAAGCCAAGTACAACAAACGTTTTTCCTCTTCGGAAGTGGCTGGAAGTAATTCTATGGCCATTTGCAATGACGGGATTTCGCATTCAATGGGTAACACAGCTTCCAAACCGTAAACTAGTTGGAAAGGAGTGAAACCGGTTGACGTTTTTACTGAGGTTCGATACGCCCAAAGCGCTGAAAATAGCATGTTATGCCAATTCGACCTATGAATCCCAATGATTCGTCGGATCATGATGACTAGAACTTTGTTGATGGCTTCAACCAGACCATTAGCCTGTGGATAATATGGAGTTGAACTATCGTGACACAAGCCGAGTTGCACTATAAGTTCAGCCATCATAATATTTCAAAAATGACGCCCATGATTAGTGATAATCGCTTGTGGAACACCAAACCTAGGAATTATATGATTGAACACGAAAATCGCATCAGTTTTGCCGTCTGCCTCAAATGTAGGCATCGCCTTGGCCCACTTGGTAAAATAATCTACTGCAAGGATGATATACGCATGCCCCCCGGCTGAGTGAGGGTTACATGTAATAAAATCGATACACCATTTTGCAAAAGGACTGACGGAAATTATTGGGTGGAGAGGAGCAGGTGGAGCACGCATCTTTCGATCAAAAATTTGGCAGTTATGGCATTTTCGGACCGCGTTAATACAATCTTTAAACAAAGACGGCCAGAAATAGCCAGCACACAATATCTTTTGGGCTGTGGCAAACCCAGACATATGACCGCCACACGCTCCAGAGTGACAGTCATTTAGAACCCTTTCAGCTTCCTCATGAGTTAAACAATGTCGGAAAATAGAGTCCGCCCCATGACGATAAAGTGTATCTCCAATAAATTTGAATTGTTGGGACTGGAATCATATTTTCCGACGTTCTGATCTTGAAATTTCTAGCCGAAGGGATTGGGTTTGGAGATAAACTATGATATCCCCATACCATGGATCTAAAGTGCTGATTAGAAACAAGGATTCGTCCACAATGGGCTCCTCCGCCATAGTTTCCGTGTCAGCACGTGGGAAGTCACACATCAACTCCGTAAAAACTAAATATTTCTTTGACTTAGACTTTCAAAATTCCAAGTCGAACTCCTGCAGGATCACAATCCATTTGGAGTACTTGCCCCCTAGCAATTGTCTGGTTAAAATATAGATCATAGGGTTGTAATCGGAAATTGTTGCAGTTTTGCGTAGTAAAATGTAATGACAAAAACGTTGGACAGCATGAACAACTTCCAATGCCAATTTCTCCACATGTGAATATTTTAGCTCAATTGGATTTAAAGTTCGACTAAGGTAATATATCACATGTTCACTACTGAATTCATCTTCCTGAACTAACACCATTCCAATGGTGGAATGCGAGGCAGCAAGATATAAGAAGTAGTCCTAGTTGTAGTTGGGTGGATGTAATAACGGTGCATGGGTCAACCCGTGTTTTAGTGCATCAAAAGATTTGTCAGCTATCTCATCCCAAAAGAATGGAGTATTCTATTTCAAGAATCGGGTAAAACCCTTTGTGATCTCGGCATAGTTAGGAATTAATCGACGTAAAAAGTTTTCTTTCCCTTGCAAACTTTGGAGTTGGCGAAGACTCGAAGGAGGAGGCAATTTGACAATAGCTTCAACCTTCGAGGGATCGACACAAATGCCAGCTTTCGAAAAAACAAACCTCAGTAACCGACCCGTTTCTATATAGAAAACACACTTGTGTGGATTCAACCTAATTCGATAATGCCTACACCTCATAAAGATTGCTTGTAAATGGATGAGATGATTAGCTTCATGTAATGAATGAGCAGGTAAATCATCAAGATAGGGTTGCACAATGTGCTTGATGTCAAGAAACACGTAAGACATGGCTCTTTGAAAAGTTGCCCCGACGTTCGTGAGCCCAAAAGGTAATTTGCAATAAGCAAATGTCCCCCATGGACAAATGAAAGTCATTTTTTCTTGATTAGCAGGTAGAATATTTATTTGATTATATCCAGAAAAACCATCCATGAAGGAGAATATTTCACTGCCAGCACAATCATCAATGATTTGATTGATATAGGGAGTTGGGTAATTGTCTTTTGGACAGGCTCGATTAATATCCCAATAATCGATACATATTCTTGTTGTTCCTTGATTTTTGTTAATGGGAACAATATTCAATACCCAATCCGTTAACGGAATTGGATAAATGAAACCTACTTTAAGTAATTTTTCAACTTCTTCTTTAATAGCAGCAACTTTTCATAGGTGGATCTGATGCAAACGTTGCCGGACGGGTTTAGCATCCGAGTAAGTTTTGACTTCATGAACAACAATTGTTGGGTCAATTCCTGGCATTTCCTCATATGACCAGGCAAACACGTCGCGGAATTCTTGAAATAGGGCCTTATATGTTTGAATTTCATTTTCCGTACAAGAGGCACCTATATGAATGTTTTCAACAATTCCAGGCTTAACCGAAATGTCAATAGGAATAGTTTGAGAAATGTTTCCCAAATTTAACTTAGAATCAGGATTTTTCATTGGATTCTGAGGTTCCTTGACATATTCAGTCGTAAAAATAGATGAAAAATCATTTTCAAAGCGATCAATCTCAGGTAAAAACGAAGATCTATGATGAAGATCTTCCCATGGTAAATCATCAACACACAGGATTTCACAAATTTTCTCATCAGTGTGAACAAGTTCGGAAAACGTTGTTGAATCTGAGTTTGATGTTGAAAGTGATTCTTCATGGACCACATTCATTAAGTCAATTTCGGTTATGGAAGGGTCAGAAAACGACTGCACGGCCTGATATGCAATTTCATATGGACTCAAAGGCATAACATCACCAAATGAATCTATCTCAGATTCGGAAGGTACGATCCAAGGATCATCATAAACAATAGTGTCTGATGAAATCATATGAATGGTTGCAGTAGAAGATGATGTGTTGATAGGAGGAAAAGGAAAGGTTCCTCGTAAACCAGAATCTTTAACTAGTCCTACTCCAACATCCTTATACGGGATAGTTGTTTTGCCGACATGTTGAATACTTTCAGAAGAGGCTGGGTCAGATGAAAAGTAAGTTAGCTGGTCTATAGTTACGATCTTTCCATTATGAGGGAACTTTATAAGCCGAAAGACCGATGAAACAATAGCTGTCATAGCGTAAGACCAACTACGACCCAAGAGAAGGTTGTAATCTAGAGGGGCATCAACCACCTCCACATCTAGATTAACAGTTTTGCCTTCAACCCCTATAGGTAAATCCTGTAGAATGCCAAAAGGATGGAACCCATGGCCATCAAAGGCCTTTAGAATCGTCGGGGATTAATTAAGTGTAGGAGAACCAAGGGATCTCCAACACTAGATCGACATAATAAATGTTGAGGCTCCCTCATCAATCACAGTCCTATAACAAGGTCTGTTTTTGACTAACACTGGAATCTGGAAAGCCATTTGATGAGGTAAGCGAGGTGTACTATTTTCTAGATCGAAAATTATAAGGTTCGAGTCTTGAACGTCAACAACTCCTATAGCCGACAATAACAATTTACGCTGTGCTAGACATGATTGCAGCACTTCCAAAGCTGACATTGCCGAAGGCGAAATAGACAAATCTTCAACAATGTTATAGTTCTGAGCCACTCTCGCATGTGGATTGAAAGCTGACTTTTGAAGTATACCCTTGGCGGATGGTTTGATTACTAAGTCTGGGTTAGGTTTCTCGATCTGTAGTGGATCGAAACTAGGAGTTGAAGTTGATGGGTTCGAATTAGAAGATTCTGCTTCCTTACCACCAAGAGGACTTTTACTTCCATAACCTTGCGATCGTGTCGTAATCCTAACATGGGACATCATCATTATGGGTTCTTCTGAGGCATTTGAGGAAGAACCTATCATCTTACTGTCTTGACTAGGAAAAGGGTCCTTCAATACAGCAGGTGTTTGGGAACCTTTGACGATTTTCACAACCTCAGCGCGATCAGGGCAGTCCCTTGTAGAATTCTCTTCGTCACAAATGAGACAAGGATAACGAGGTTTGCATTTTTCCTCAGTAGATTCTGTTTTTTCTAGTTTCTCTTTCGAATTTTTATCCGTTTTATTTTCCTTCTTCCCTTTCTTTTTACCGTCGTATTTTGATTTGGCTGTAGATGACTCTGCAACATGAATATCGGCAGAAATTTTCACGGAAGAATCTCCTGTTGGGGAATCTGGTAAAGTTATGATAGGAGAAGAATTCTTGGATGATTTCTTCTTACTTTTAGTATTAACTGTACCAATCATACCATCAGCGGCATGAGACCCTGAAGGAGCTGCAGTTATTTGATTTTGTTTAGGAAGGTCGAGGATTTTCTCGTGTAACGTAGCTGACTGTGTATAAACTAAGTCAAGGTACTGAGCTTGAGCAATTACATGCTCTTCAGTAATGACTCCTACCTTAGCTACATCCTCAGTGATTTTCAGTAATAAAGATTTGATAATCCATTTAGCTAAGATTTGATCCGGAATAAAAACTTTCACTAAATGTCGTTGACGTCTCCATGCATGAATGTGATCTGAAATGTAAGTGGATGTTGATTGTTTTAATGAAGTTAATAATTCCGTGCCATTGTCATATCTGACTGGCAACTGAAAATGAGTTAAAAATGAAGTAGCTAACTGACTAAAGTTATAAAAGTGGCTCGCGGTAACTCAATGTACCACTTGGTCGCAAGACCAATTAGAGTGCGCTGGAAAAACCTTAAACGGATTGAATCATCTGAAATGGAGTTAGACACACACCAGAGGTGATAAGTCATCACATGGTTTGACGGGTCCTCTCCTGATTTGCCTTCAAACTTAGGAATATCACTAGGCAACTTATTCGGCATTGGCGGCCAAAACGGAGGATAGTTAATTGGATCGTTCGTAAGGCGCGACAAGTCAGGCAAGTCCAAAGTTGCAATAAACAGTAATTGACGATTAGGGTCCCTGAAACCCTGGGTCATGAGACCAGCCCCAAGAGGAGGATATCCAGGATAACTAGGAATTGGAATTTCATTTGGGATATTATATCCTCCCAGAAAACCAGGATTAACTGGACCGAACTGGGGTTGTTGAGGTTGTTGATATGTATATCCAGGGTACAGTTGATACTGATAGACTAGCTGCTGCACAGCAGGATTGAATTAGCATTGTACCTGATACGGTTGATAAGTAAATTGAGGTTGACTTGTGACAACCATACTTGGACCAAGTTGTCCTACAGGAATTTGAACCGAAGTCTGAATTGTCGATCTAGACTGAGGTAAAGATGCTTAAGGAGTTGATACAAAAACAGTAGAAACCAGAGCTGTCGATACTCCAGAAGTAGGCGGGGTAGATTGAATGGATGTTGCAGCAGTTATTTGAGGCAGAGTACGAGGCGTACTAGGCCTAGGCTGTGAAACTAGAGAAGGTGCAGAAGTTTGAATAGTAGACTAGATAGGTTGCTGGGTTGAACCAGAAACTAAGGGTTGTCCAGATTGAGATGACAACTGCACATTCGGTTGCAAGATCTGTTGAAATTGAGATGGATCCCACACTAAATTCATTCCGGGGTACGGACCCATAGAAGGTTGAGAATATTTAGGACCATAACTGGGTTGAGGGTAGGGTTGATAATTCAAAGGTACATTTCCAGCTCCTTGGAAAAATGATTGACAGGAAGGTGGTTGGAAACCTTGGGTTGGGTACTGACCTTGAGGTTGATAACCTTGAGGCACGTACTGATACTGGGGTTGACCTTGAGGTACATATTGATACTGGGGTTGACCTTGAGGTACATACTGAGTCTGGGGTTGAGCTTGAGGATTGTACTGTCCCGTAGATATGTATTGTCCTTGAGGTTGCCCCCCAGGCAGTAATTGGGTACCTTGAGGTTGCCCCCCAGGCGATAATTGAGGACCTTGAGGCTGCCCCCCAGGCGATAACTGGCCACCTTGACGTTTCAGATTAGGAATAGTACCTGACATCATAAGAATATCTTCTACACTCAACGACTTAGTTCCATTATTACCAGTTAATAACCCTTGTTCAATAGGTTGAGAAGATGCTCTCGAAAAAATACCAGTAAGTGACTGATACACAGAGGGAACAGAAGGACCACCATATAAAAAGGTTTCTGGAGATTGATAAAACATGGACAACTGTCTTAACATATTTAACGAAGGATAATAACCCCTAGGTGTTGGGTGAAAAGGAATGCGAGGTGGTGAAAAACTTAGTCCCGGTTTTTCCAAAAAATTGGTCAATAAAAGATACCAAGTGTCCCTCCTAGGTGGACTGTAAAAGATTGATTCATGCTCCCTAAGTTATAAAGCTGGTTGATTTTCAGGGATAGGGATACCTTCTTCCGGAGTAACAAGTTCTTCAATAGCTATAAGTCTAGAAGGAAGATTTTGGGTAATTACTCTTTCTACTATGGGTGAACCAGGACCACTGGAAGTTGGAGAGGCAGATCCGGATGTTGGAGTAGCAGCAGGTTCAGTTTCAGGTTCAGATATTTTAGGTTCCTCACCTAAATCACTAGTAGAAGAAAAACTACCAGTAACTTCGGAAAAAGAAACAGGTTGTGGATTATAATCTGCTACTAGAGCTTGATAATCAGGATGTATAACCAATGAAGACTCTCCTTCTTCAGGTGACCCAACTCTACTGTCACCAGGAGTTACAAGGGCTCGTAGCCCTTCAAGCTGGTTGGGTGAAAACTCAGGAAGTTGGCCCCGAAGTCTACGGGACTTCCTCGGTAATTCAGCCATGATTAAATATTTTAACTACTTCACACGCAAACAAAGAAAAATCTCAATGAAAACCACCTAAAGCCTCTAAGAACCAAACAATTTTGGAATCACACACCTAAAGAATCTAGGAGGTCAAACCACACACAAACAGTAACTTTTCGTACCGAAAACACCAGTTGGTGATGAAATCCAACATCGCAGAATTCAATACAGAAATAGCAGTTGCAACAGTTACCCCGGCAACCTGCTTAATGAATAGACTGACACAAGTTTCTCCACTAAACAATCTCGAGTGAAGAGAACCCCCCAAAAAATCCAAGTGAGTCTAGCCGACGTCTGCTCCAGGTAGAGTGGGATCTTCCCTCCACCATCACCTTAGGAAAGAATCCTATAGAATATGGTCACTATGGTCACCAATGGAAACAAATATACCTAGGGAAACAGTTTACGATCCAATACACACGCAAGGGTAGAGTAACAAGCTCAATCCCCTTGAAGGTTCCTTGACATAATCCAAGGTTTACCAACAAGTGACCCCAATACGCACGTAAGGGCAGAGTAACAAGCTCAATCCCCTTGAAGGCTCCTTGACATAATCCAAGGTTTACCAACAAGTGACCCCAGGCTCCTCGACAATGGTCAATCCGAGGTTTACCATTTTAATACGTGAATATCTTCTATCGTTCCCAATGAGGAAGGATTGATTCCCACACTGGTTCAGATATGATCTCGTGCTTCTCCTTTAAGAGGAGCTTTCCCAGAGCATAGATGTAACAATTGGAATTTATCTCCTACCACAAGATACAGCTACTTGTTTGTTTTACTATCTTGGAGAGTTAATTACTCCCTACTCCAAGATACTAGCCTAAGCTATGTTTGTGATAAAGAGCCCTAGAAATAAAAAGATTACTAGATAGATTTTAATTTAAGCATTATTTTTTATTGGTTTTTTCTTAAGTCAAAAGGTGCGGAGATGAAACTTATGGTGTGAAGACTCGACACCAAATCACTAAAAAATGCACTTAAGATGATAAGCAATATTTTTCTTCAATGAATTTCTAGCTAAGAAAGAGTTGAGAATGCAAATACTTGTAAAAACAAATCATTCCTTAAGAATCGAATCAAAAGAAGAAATTTTTGTCTTTTCCAACACACTCAAAATGAGACAACTAGTTATGCTCACAAAAATTTCCCTTTCTTTCAAACACTCAAATACTACAAAACAAACTTCTTCAAAAGAGATTTTTTTATTTTTTTTTATTTTTATAAGACACTCAAAACTATTGAAAAATTTAATCTTGAGATCTATAAATTCTAAAAAGCTAATTGAAGTAAAAGCTTACAAGATTTCTTTTCAATGATGTTTTACTTAGTTATAAGCAAACTAAGGACCAATTTGTCCAGAATCACAAATCAGTCAAAAACAACCAATTTTTGTTTTCTTTTCTAAAAATGAAATCCAAAACCTTCAACACAAGTCCTTTCAAAGTTTCCCGAAGAGAAAAAGAAGATGGATTCCTCAACAAAGGCAGATTTTACAAAATGGTCAGACTCATAAGAAGGCCAGCAAAAACCAAGTTGATCTGAGGTTTCTAAGGCTTCTAAGCTCTGAGTTACTACAAGACCAAAATGAAAATCAAGCCCGACAACCAAAACTTCTAGGAATTTCACCTAAAACCCTAATGCCAATGGAATTAACCTAAGAAAAGTTCCTGAAAAGTCACATGTAGATCTGGGCAGAGGCTAAAAACACATAAACAAATCCTAAGCTGACTAAAAGAGAAAATCTTAAGTTTTTCAAAATTTTGACAGGGTCCGTAGGCCCGCAGTTCACCCAGGTGCGGTACCACTCTGTGTGTAAAGCAAAAGTACGGGTATGTCTGCACTGTGTTACAAGCAGAGGGTGCGGTCCTCTCCCAAAAGTATGAAAAAAAATTCAAGATCTACTAAACCTACCCAATCCCACACACATCAAGCCAAAAACAGAAAGAAAGACACAGTTTCTCAAGTCAAAGTAAAAGCAAAAGAAAAATCAAAAATTCAAGTCCCCAGTCGAGTAACCATTTCTTTGACCGGATAAATCATTCTTGCAGACAAGACCGACCTCCCTAGTATCTAATGATATCTAGCGACAAGCAAACCAAACAAATTCTATCTTTCTCTAAATATGTAATTTATAGATAAAGGCAAACAAGTGTTTTAGGCCTACCTTGGGTCCAGTGCAAGTTTGTGGAAGCCACACTCCATTGATCCAAATGAGCTCCCTTGTAAAGAATCTGCAAACACAAACAAGCACACACATTAAATAGCACCTGAAAAGCCAATATTATAAAGCATATTTAACATGATGATCAAGGAATTCATGAAACAAACTATATAAGACAATTTGTTGAGAAAAATGAATCTGATTGTATTAACTCTAATCAAAGAAGAACTTTACAACCTTGGTGCATTGATTTTGTATAAGCTCCTCCCAGGGTCCAGCAAGAATCTCCTCTACTTTGACAAGTTTCACTCTCTTCCCAATGAAGCCAAAAGGTATGTAATATCTCCTCTCAAGGTTAACTAGGAAGTCTCAATTCCAATAGCATTTACCCTTAAAAATGTTCAGCTTCTAACCTCCCCAGCAACCAGCCCATGCCTTAATTTATAGTGCAATGGAGGGAAGTTACTAGGTCCACCTTCAAAGGGATAAAGCCCTCCTTCAAAGGGATAAGCTCCTCTCATCAAGGGATTAGATCCTTTAGTTTTGGGATGCATGAACCACCTAGGAGCGAACCATCCACATCAAGATTCCTTCTAGAATCATCCAGAATTAACCACAAGTGAGTTTTTAAGAATAAACTTGCACCTTTTTGACTTTCATAGGGGTCTGCACCCACTCCTTTAGAGACAGAGCAAGCAGGTCTGCAGGTAACATGAACAAGGGTTGCGGGACCGCAGGTAACAGTAAGAGAAAGTGCGGAACCAGAGCTTTATTGATTTTCAAAGTCTTTCTCTCATTTTTAAAGCTTGACATGAAGAGCTGAAGTTTGAGACTTTCTAAGGAGGATAGTATGAATGATGATAGACCCATAATGACTGCAAATAGTCATGGTGACAATATTTTGTGTAACAACTCCTATATATAGAAAGGAGGTCTTTTCATTTGTATCATCCAAGAATTGTTCATTTATGTAATGTAAAGGAGGTTGCCCCCTCGAAGAGGCTGAATTCTAAGGTGTTGATCTATCTTTTCTATCTTTTCTTAAGCTAGTTTCATAATAGGAGAGAGGGGACATTAGTGTCTCCCTTGAGACTATTTTGGGGTGTGAATTATCTTGCATGAAGGCCGCATAGGAGAGAAGTTCTTCTAGGTTTGTTTCGCATCGAAAATATTCTTTGAGAAGGTTGTAAAGGTGACAAGCCTCCAATTTCTAGGTTGCAGACCTGTAGTGATAGTTTGGTAGGCTAAACAAACCTATGAGAGGGTGTTGTAGGAGCCTAACAAGGAAGCAAGTTGCCTAGACTTGAAAAATGGAGGAGGCTATAATATATTAGGTGGGTTTTGACCATAGATGGTGGGTTGTTGTGGGCTATAGGAGTTCCCTATCCAATGACCAAAATTCAATCCATGAACAAGAGTTGAAAGGTATGGTATTTCTCCATTTTTGATTAGCTATACTTTTGTACTAGATTTGGATGGGTTATTGGTGAAGTTTGTTGGCAGCCAAGAGGAAGGGTTTGCTTTGTGATTGGATGTGCTAACGAAAGTGTAAAAGTTGTAATAGGATTTCTCACTTGTGTTCTATTGGAGGGCATCATTAGAGTGGACCAACTGTCGACAATGAATTCAACATTCATTATGTGGTAGAGGGCAACTTCATAGTGCCCAAGTTGGATCCTAGTGTGAACCGTATTCATGGACATAGGTGGTTGCTAGAGCGGAGGAATAAGAGCTCAAAGGTTTGATCAACGAGGAGCAAGTTTAGTAGCCCTAGACTTGTCATGTGGGGGAGGCCATCTACAAGAAAAGATGGGCAGTCCTCCTAACTTTTCCTCATCGTGGGAAATGGACATCTTGTAGTGATAGGTGGAAGCCCTCTATGCCCTATGTTAATATTCATTGGAGCAGCATAGGAAGACTATAATGGGATGAAGTCCGTGAGTAGTTGAGGAGTAGCAGTGGACAATTGTGAGCTGTTAACAAACAGATTTGTGAACAACTACACTGGAGTCTTGACATGTTATTCCCTTGATGGACTAAGGCACAACTAGTGACCATATTTTATATCTGAGGTTCTGCGGTTAGATGGACTTAGATCATTAATAGAGGTAGTGATGCAGATGAGGAGCTCAAGGACTGAGAAGGTAGCGAGTACAACCATGAGGAGTTGTGAATGCATGCTACATTGATCCAAGTGGATATTGGTGGCCACCTACCAAGTCCACTTGGACCCCCACCATTGTTTGTTTCAGCTTTTCAGTTTCCTTAATTGTAGCACAGTTTACTATTTTTAGTATTTTTTCAGGTCCTAAACTTCCGAAGCCATTTTGAGGTCCTAATTGATGTTTTTTGCGAAAATTTGGAGCAACATGGGTCCATAGATTGATGGTGCTCTTCCCAAAGTTGTAGTTCTCAGATGGATATTTCTAACGAGATATTTTGTGCATCAAACGAAGATCGTATGCCAAAGTTACAACCCCGGGAAGTTGATGTACTAATTTACCCAAACGAGGCCCACAGTTTGGTGTTTCATCTTCTAGGGTTAGGTTTTTGGATGTTTAAGGTTTCCCATTGTTTCTCAACAATAAATAGGCTTTCGAGCCTCGTTGTAAGACAACTCAAATTCAGGTAGTTGTTGAGCCTCAAAACTGCCCCTTCCTTAGCAATTCTTTTCATCCATTTTCTTTGTTTTTCCATGAAGAAAATGCATCCCTATCATCAATAACTACTATACATTGCCTAAAGGAGAACAATTTAGTGATTTACATGTTATGCTTTTATGTTTTTCTGTTTGAATAAGATTTTGTTTTTAAGCTATGGAATGCAGCCTGTTCTGTAGCTAATTGGTTGTTCCGCAGCTACTTCAATGCTTTAACATGTTCCAGGTGTCAGAAGGACAAAATAACTACATGGGCAGCTTGGAATCTTCATGACATGGATCGTGTCCTATTCGCCTAGCCCAGGTCGACCAGGAAGATGGTATAAGACTCCGGTCAAAGGAAAAGTCAAACGTAGAGACCAAAGGCAAACAGGACTCTGTTTTGTACACGTTTCACAGTGATGGCATCCAAAAAAACGTCCTGAACCCACGGAATCCAACAACCATCTGTGCAACCAAATCCAACAGCCATCATCTTAGATTTATGTGTCCAGCAGCCGAGGAAGAGACCTCTGTGTGCCTGTCTGCTACGTGTTTTTGGTTGTAACTTATTTTTCTCCATAAACAGTTGTATAATTTTGTTATAAATACGTGTGTAGAGAACGCAGAACAAGTTCGAATTTCCTCATGTATTAAGTTCATACTACTTCTCTGTAATTTTGAAAACCTCATTCTCTGTTTTTAATATGAAGACCGTGTGTTTTAATGATATCTGAAAGCGTTTCTTAGAGATTGATTGAGCACTCATAACCTGATCAGCTGCAGAGGGCCCCTGCACTGACTAAGGTTTCATTTCATTTTGTTTTGTCTTTTATAGTTAAACTCTAAATTCATCATTTCTTCCATAGTGTTCATAACCATTTACTAACTTTATTTATAATGTAGTCTTTATCCTTTTCTTACTAACACAAAATAGTTTCTTTCAGTATAGAATAGCTTTCTCTTTGCTTAATTTCTTTCTAGTTTTTATCAGTAGTTTGAAGTTGAATTCAGTAGTGTGGAGTAGTTTATTTCATTTGTTGTTTCATTAGTATTTAGGTTTTCAATTAAAATAATCAGTGCCATTATTGTTTTTGCCATTTTCTTACTAGTCTATTGACTCATGGTGTAAATGAATGTTTCTAAAGAGCCCTTCTAGTTGATAACTCATCTAAAACTAAGTGGTTGAATACTTCATTCATGCAATGAATCTTTTCTACATTTATACATTTATCTTTCCTTAGAAAAATGAAGCACAAAATTCCTCAAAATGTCATCACAAGGAGGTTTTTATCCCAAAATTGAGAGGAAAAGTAACTAAGCACTTCATTTAGTTTTGTTTCCATAGTAGATTAGTTGCAATTTCATTACCAATCTTAGTATTTCATTTAGTTTTGCTTCCATAATAGATAGTTGTAATTTCACTTTCAGTTTTCAGTATTCCATTTAGTCTTGTTTTTGTAATTGAATAGATAGTAGTTGCAATTTTACTTTTCAGTTTGTAATGATTTGGAAATAATGATATGATTAGAAATAGAAAATACGTTTTCATTTCTTGATTGAACTTTGCTTCCAGATCTTACTCAATCTCTTTTAATTCTCAATTCTTTAGGTTCTTAGTAGTCTTTGCAAAAGTCAGATTTAAGATTTTTTTTAGATTGTAAATCATTAGGGATTAATGGATCAAAAACCCCCAACACAACATAAAACTCAAAAACAATGAAGTAAGAAGGGTCATCTAGAACATATAGTGCACTACACTTCATCAATTTACGATATCCAGATTGATAATTTATGTAGAGCAATTTAGGACACTAAATTGAGAAAACATTTTGGCGTCGTTGCCAAGGAAGTGTAACTAGGTAGACTTATCTGTTACATTCGAAAAAAAAAAAAACAAAAGAATGACATGAATAGAGAAAGAGACTCTAGGGGAAGATTTATAGCTAGGGGCGGAAGTTCGATTCCGACAACTCCACCTACTCCACCTAGAGCAAGAAAAGGCACACCTCCATCCTAGACTGATACTCCCAGCCATAGGATTCCTGGAATTCAAGGGGCAGAAACTCAATCAGAATATTCTCCTACTTCATCTACCAAAACAATCTTAGGAGAGAAAATTTTTGAATCTCCAACAATAGGGATAACCTTTTTCACCTCCATAGGAAATCCTATTGTAGTTGAAGAATTAGGAATACCTGGTGAGGAAGAAGAAGTAGGAACTCTCTCCCATAATCCATTAATAGAAGAACTAGAGGATGAGGGAATAATCTGGTAGGTTGAACCCTATACTTACTTTAAAGAAACTATAATGGTAGAAGAAGAACAAGATGGAGAATTCTCACTGTTTGGAGGAGGGGGTAGAGAGAGAGGTAGAGGAAATAATGGAGGAGGTAGAGGTAATAATGGAGGAGGCAGAGGAAATAGGGAAGTAGATAAATCTTTTGGATTCCCTATAGTGGATGAGGAAACACATACCACAATGAAAAATATCTCACCATCTGTCCTCCCAAACTTCTATGGGTTGAGACGTGAGGACCCTGAAACATTTTTGTTTGAGTTTGAAGTCTTGTGCAGAACTTATGACTATCTAGAAGACTCTCGAAAGGTCAAATTGTTTCCTTCAACACTGAAAGGAGCTTCTTTGAAATGGTTCATGGGGTTAGTCAGTCAATCCATTAGAACATGGAATGACATGAAAAAAGGAATTTTTGGATAGATACTTGGATTATTGTATGCCTACCAATCATAAAGACGAGGTGTTCAAAATGATGCAAAGAGAGGATGAAAACTTAGAAGATTTGATTGAGATATTTAACTATAATGTAAAAAGAGCAATGATGAACAATTTAGATGAAGAAACTTTGGAAGCTCCTTTGTTAAGGGCCATTAGAGATGAGTGGATAGATATCCTTAACATGGTGGGGAAGGGATATATCTCTCAACTTCCATTGAGTGACATAGGAGAACTGTGTGTTCATCTCTCAAGAGGGAAATCTAAAATAGGGAAAGGGCTGAGAGATCCTTCTCTTGTTAGAGAAAACAAATCTGCAAGTGGTTATATAAGTAGGGCAGAAATTGGCAAAATGCTTGACGAGGTTAAAACTGACATTCTAGGGAGCCTTAGTGAGCAACTAGACACCCTTAAAATTCAAAACCAACACGAAACAGAGGCTGATGCTTTAGCCATTTTTTGTCCAAAATGCAGAAAGAAACATGCTCTAAGAGAATGCCCTTTAGATGGAAAAATTATAGAAACTTGTATGATCTGTTCGGAAAACCATGAAACCAAGGGTCGTCCCTCAATCCACATCTTAAGGCTATCTTTCAAGAGGAAACAGTCCCAAATTCTGCAGAACCTCTTTGTTTTGTTGTAATAATACCTTAGTTGGGGCCACAAAATCATGGATTTAACAATCCAATGTATCTTTAGCCCCCACCAAACTAGAATCCTTGGTAGCAACCTTGGCCTCAACCTCAATCTCAGTATCAATCTCAACCATGGGCACAAGGGGCACAAAATCCTTATGGGAGATTTTCTCAATATTATCAATATCCTACATCCTATCAGAATTATCCTCCCAGAAAAATAAACAACAAAATCAGCAGCCACAACTTCAAAATCCGAATCCTCAACTTTCGTTTCCATTTCCACAACAAAACCCACAACAAAGTCAAAATCCTCAACTCTTACTGCCATTTCAGTGGAAATCAAATCAGCTACCTATCCAACCATTACCATACCCCAAAAATAAAAACCCTCAGAATGCTTACATGGTAGAAGGACAACAATTTTCAACTTACATGATTACTCCTCTAGATCTTAATGATGTTCAACTAAGATCTGGTAGGATATTAGAAAAGGAAAGACCTTCTGTAGTTATTCAAGAACAAGATAGTTCTGAGGAAGATTCTCTAAAAGTCAATAAATTTTTTGAAGGAACATCCCTCCAAAACCAAAACATTGAAAAATAAAAACAAAAAGAATTAGTGTACACGACTCCTATCATTAAGCAACTAACATCTACTTCTACACCTCCTTTTCTTGAGAGACTACAAATTGGTATAGGGGTAGAAAAACAAATCTTGTTGCCCAATTATGATTTTCTATGTGAATTGAAGAATGTCTGTATCAAAATTTCTTTGTTACAAGCCATTAGAGAAATTCCAATTCTAGCCAAGACAATAAGGGAGTTGAGCATCAAAAGACCAGGAAGAAAAACAAAAGAAACAAAAAGAATTCACCTGGTAGGAAAGATAGCAGACATAATGATGGGAAAAATTGCCATACAGAAGTATGTGGATCTAGGGAGTCCAATTGTCAAGACACATATAAATTGAATTGAAATTCCAAATACATTGATTGACTTAGGGGCAAAAATAAACATCATGAGTAGACAAACTATGGATCAGCTTAAACTTCCTAACTTTCTTTACACACCAACTTTATTGCAACTTGCAGATAGATCAGTAATCAAACCAGATGGTGTGCTAGAAGATATTTTAGTATCCTTAGATTCTTGGGAATATCCTATTGATTTCATGATCTTAACTCCCAAGAATAATTTAGGAGGACACCCACTCATATTAGGAAGACCTTGGCTAGCCACAACTGATGTTTTTATTAGTTGTAGATCTGGTGACATGTATATTTCTGATGGTAATTCAACAAAGAAATTTACGTTGTATCCTCAAGAAAAAGAAATCATAGAAATAAATGACAAAGGAATGGATTGATGATGAAGATGATATTCAGCCTCTCTTCACTATGTCAGAAATTAGTGAAGATAGTCAAATTTTGAATACATTGGAGAATTTTGAAACATCTTCAGAATATGATCATGCACAATTTCAAGAAAAATCTAATGTTGAATATTTGTCATCTAGGCAGATGTCTCTCTATTCTATGGAAGAGTTTGGTAGCTCTACAATTGAAATTTTTCCAGGTAGGACATTGAACATAAACAAAAACTTGGAGAAACTACAACAAGAAGAGCTAACGAGAACATTACAAAAACATTCTGCTGCATTTGCATGGGAGTACACCGACATGAAAGGTATTGATCCTAGGACTTGTATCCATCATATCTATATTGAGGAAAACAGTAGACCAATTAGACAATCTCAGAGAAGAATGAATCCAAATCTTAGGGAAATTGTAAAAGAAGAACTCCAAAAATTACTCAATGTAAACTTCATTTACCCAATTTCAAATAGCCAATGGGTTTCTCCTTTGGTAATTGTGCCTAAAAAGAATGGTAAATGGAGGGTGTGCATTGATTACTGAGAATTGAATAAAGCAACCCTTAAAGATCACTTTCCTTTGCCCTTTATAGATCAAGTGTTAGATACATTAGCAGGTAAGAAGTATTTCTCATTCTTGGATGGTTTTATTGGTTATAATCAAATTTAGGTAGCACCTGAGGATCAGGATAAAACCACATTTACTTGTCCATGGGGAACTTTTGCCTACTGAGTACTTCCTTTTGGGTTGTGTAATGCACCTGCAACATTCCAAAGAGCAGTACTAGGAATTTTTTCTGATCTAATACATGATTGTGTAGAGGTATATATGGATGATTTTACAGTCTATGGAAACACATTTGAGGAAGCTTTGGAAAATTTGGAAAAAGTTCTTAAAATATGTAAAGAAACAAACCTTTCACTAAGCCATGAAAATTGTTTTATGATGTTTACAAAAGGTATTGTTTTAGGACATCACATTTCGGGAGATGAGATTAAAGTTGACAAATCTAAAGTTGAAGTCATCTCTAAGTTATCAATTCCAAATTGCCAAAAGGATGTTAGAAATTTTCTAGGATTTACAGGATACTATAGAAGGTTTATAGAAAACTTCACTAAAATAGCATCTCCACTCTTCAAATTGCTTACAAAAGATTGTGAATTCAGTTGGAATCTTGATTGCCAACTAGCATATGAAACCCTTAAAGAAAAAATTTCTGAAGCACCTATTTTAAGAGGTCCAATTTGGAAACTTATTTTCCATAATTCCATAGATGCTTCAGATACAGTTCTGGGAGCTATATTGGGATAAAAATATTTGATTCCTTATGCCATTTACTATACAAGTAAGAATTTGACTCCCACTAAGTTGAATTATACTGTGACTGAAAAGCAATTTTTAGCTGTTGTTCATGCAATTAACAATTTCAGACACTATATAATAGGCTATGAAACCTTTGTTCATACATATCACTCTACAATTAGATATTTGATGAATAAACCAATTACTAATGGTAGAGTTACAATATGGCTTTTACTTTTCCATGAATTCAACATTACTATGCTACATAGACCTAGAAAGCAAAACACAGTTGCTGATTTCTTGTCCAGGATTCAGAATATCAAAAAAGACTCTCCGGTTGAAGATAAGTTTCCTGATGAATATCTTTTTGCAGTAACTACTCAAACTCCTTGGTTTGTAGATGTTTCTAATTACTTGGTTACAAGGAAGTTACGTTCACATTTGTTTCCTAGA
This sequence comes from Pinus tabuliformis, assembly GCA_031772625.1. NCBI lineage: Eukaryota > Viridiplantae > Streptophyta > Pinopsida > Pinales > Pinaceae > Pinus > Pinus tabuliformis. Next base: position 174,473,477 of record CM062804.1, on the reverse strand, counting down.
GATAAAAGAAAGATTATTCAAGAAAGTGTAAGATATTCATGGATCACTAACAAATTGTATAAAATAGGGCCAAATCTTATGATCAGAAGGTGTGTCAGGGAAGATGAAATGCCTGATATTCTCAAAGCATGTCATGATGAGCCTTGTGGTGGAAACTTTGCTTACAAGAGGACAACATATAAAATCCTTTCTTTAGGATATTATTGGCCTTCCATCTTCAAAGATGCTAAAGAATATGTTAGAAGGTGTGACAACTGCCAAAGGGTAGGGAAACCTACTCCCTCAAAAGAAATTCCATTACAAACTTAGGTACTTATTGAACCCTCTGAAAAGTGGGCTTTAGAGTTATTGGACCAATTAATCCTCCATCTAAGCAAGATAATTTTATATTGGTATGCACTGATTATGTCACCAAATGGGTAGAAGCCGAAGCATTACCTTTTTCTTACGAAAAGTATGTAGTTAATTTTCTTTTTTAGGACATCTTTACTCATTTTGGTGTTCCAAGAGAAATTGTGACAGATCAAGGATCTCAATTCACATCCAACATGATGGAAAGGCTTATGGAGGAGTACAAGATCAAGCATAGGAAATCTACTCCCCATCATCCACAAGAAAATGGTCAAGTAGAGTCTACAAATAAAGTGATTGAAGGAATCCTCACCAAGACTATGCATCTACATAGAAGAGATTGGGTAGAAAGGCTTCCTGAAGCCTTATGGGCCCATATAACTACATGGAGGAACACAACGGGACATACACCCTATGAACTTGTTTATCGGAAACAGGTCTTGTTCCCTATAGAGTTCCAAATCAGAACTTTCAAAATGGCAGTCCAGTTGGGGATGGAATTATCAAAGGCTCAAAAACATAGACTCGAGCAATTAAATGAACTTGATGAAATCATACAAGAAGCAGTTCAAAGGACTAGTCTAGTCCAACAACAGAGGACTAATTGGCATGACAAATACATCAAGGACAAGAGGTTTCAAGAGGGAGATTGGGCACTATTATTTGATTCAAAGTTTAAAGATTTTCAAGGGAAGTTTCAAACTCATTGGCTTGGGGCATATGAGATTGAAAAAGTTTTTAGTAATGGAGTAGTGAGGATTAGAAAAATAGATGAAAGTCAAAATCCTCCTCTTGTGAATGGTCATAGGTTGAAATTATATCAAAAACCAATCTCAAAGGAGGAGTTCATCAAGATCATCCAGAACAATTCTGAAATGAAGTTAAGAAGAATCTTTCTTCTCCACCAACTTAGTCTTTATCTTTCCTATCTAAAAAAAATAATAACAATAATAATAATAATAAATTGTATAAGGTTGAAAACCGATCATTGATTAGCATGCTTATACAAAAAATCCAGGGTGAAAATCAGAAGTTTCTGTCACCCTATATTTTCCATTTCCTTTCTGAAAAAAATGGTGAAAAAGAAAAAAAAAAGCCATAGTCACTCAGCATTCTGCAAAATTCATTATCTCATTTCATTTCACTCTGTTTTACTTTTATAGCTTCACTTATTTCCATTTCCATATTTCACCAATAAATTTTTCCTTTCCCAGCATTTATTTCATCTCCATTTTTCATTGATCATCATGTCTTATTTTCACTTACACAACCATTTCCATTTCATTCATTCATAAGCCATATTTTACTCTCTGTTTCACATTCTGCAGTTGTTTCCACATTCTATAGTTGATTCCATTCCATAGCTGATCCTGTTCTGCAGCTAATCTGATTCTGCAACAATAGTTTGCTTACCATTCCAAACACAAGAATCCAGTTCAAAATAAAATCTTGTATGTAGGTAATTGAAGAAAAATCAACTTTGAAGACCAATAATGCCTAAAGCACCTGTGGAGAAAACATCAAAACATTAGCAAGTGGAAGGTAGAGGTGCCAAACGTAAAATACAAAAATTTATTTCAAAAGGAAATTCAAAAACATAATCTTGTATAACATGTATGATCACATGTCTCCCTAATTAATCATCATGTGATTTGACTGCCACGATGTCTCTGCCATATCTTCCACCTTCAATGACAAATGGTCCAATGATTCCTTCATAACTGATCTCCACTATAAACTCCATAACTTGTACTTAAACAGTCCCCCACGGCTACATTTGCTAATAGTTAGGTTAACGATGTGACCTACCTATATACGACTCTTCAAACCCTAACTATTTATTTATTACTACCAACTTTTAAGTTTTTCTCTCATACTTATGCAACCATTTTGTGTATACAGTCACTCTGTTTCCATATATTTCGTATATACAGTTATTCTGTTTCCATAATTCACAGTCATTCTACTTCCATATTCCCTTTTATCTTGTTTCCATATCCATAATCACTTTATTTCTATATACCCAATTACTCCATTTCTATATACACAGTCTCCTTATTTTTGTATACACAGTCTTTTTATTACCATATATGCAGTCATTCCATTTCTTCGACAGTGAGAGTAATTTTGAAGGGTAACCGAGAACAGAGGATATGGGGCTTATTTTTAGACTGAACCCTTAGGGGTAAAATACATGGAGGGATATCCAAAGCTGAAGGGATTGTTATAGGAGGCAAGTTGGCTATGTTTTATTGAAAAATTCAATGGTTACCATAAGGAAATCACCGAATCCTTTGCCAAGTCATTTGAGGGAATGGAAGTTGAAATAGGTGACATCAAATTTGCAGTTACCGAATCCTTCATAGTAGAAGCAACAAAACTCCCAAGGCTAGGAGAAAGGTGGTTTAAGAAAAAAGAGTTTCATGATGAATCTTGGAAGGTGATTCTTAAAAACCCAGGTATGGACATTTCAGTCTTTAGAAAAGGGATTCCAATTTCTGCACTCAAAAACAAATGGAGTAGCATGTTGTTAATACTGCAAAAATTCATTACCTGTGAAGGGAGGTTCGAGTCTACATATGTTCATCATGTAAAGTTGTTAATGAATTTTCTAGAGAATGGAACCCTCAATCTTCCCTTTTTCCTTCTGAATAGTCTGAGAAGAATGGAAACTAATGTTCAAAAGAAAGTTGAATCAATAGAAACCACTCTATATCACCATGGACTAGTGAAGATTTTAGTTGAATTTCATTTGAGAAGTGTAGGGGATACCTGGGATGACTTCTTGGTAAGGAATTTCTTCTAAGATTTTCCAGATTTATTTGAGGGAAGTCATGCTAAAAGGAGTAGAAAGAGAAATGTCAGCATTGGAAGCTCCTCACAAAAATATGATGCAGAAATAGCTCCTAAAATAGAGATCAGAAAGCAAACTAAGCAGAGGAGAAAAATGAAAGAAAGGGTTGAAGAAATCGAAAAGGATATTCCTAAACCTTTATCACCTAAAGAGGATGAATAGCTGCTTTCTGAAAGACTAACCAAGATCAAGGAACAAATCGAGAAAGATAAGGAGAAAGGAAAGAGGAAAAAGGACACGAAAGAAGAAACCATAAGTTTCCAAAACTTGAGGAGGAGCTCTAGACTCCAAGGCAAGGTGAAGAAGGTGAAATCAAAAGAGGCCAATTTATAAATTTAGAGGAAGAAACTCCATCTCAATCCCCTAACAGTATTCCATATGAACAAAGTCCACAGAACTCTCCTCCACAAAATTTTGAAGGCAACCCAAGTAGAGCTTCTCCTGGCATTGATCTAGTACAATAGTAAATCTATGAATACATAGAGTCATTAGAGAAAAACAATACCGCAGTAGACCCAGGGACATCAGCTAATCCAGAACAGCCTGTCACATCATAAGAAACTCTAATTAGCTCTCTTAAACAAGAGATCTATGAGCTAGAAATTCTAAATAGGCACATCCAAAAAGAAAATGAAACCTTAAGGGAGAAGACTAAGCTAGATAGAGCTATCCATGACAACACTATGCTACACTTGGGATTACGGCACAAAAAGAACAAGAAGCTGAAAACGGAAAATAAGAAGCTGAACATGACACTTATTAATCTCAAGTACAAATTTCTTATGAGGGAGACAATGATGGAAATCAGTGCAAGGAAAAGCAAGAAGAGGAAGTTGGATGTGTTGGTTGAAGTATCAGAACAAATGCAATTGGAGGAGGAAGTTCACAATTTTGACTGCATGGGGACATGCAATGGTTTTGTAGTGGGGATATGTTGAGCCTCAAAACTTCCCTTTCCTTATCAATTCTCCTCATCCATTTTCTTTGTTTTTCCCTGAAGAAAATGCATCCCTATCATCAATAACCAGTATAAATTGCCTAAAGGAGAACATTTTAGTGATTTACATGTTCTTCTTTTATATTTTTTTGTTCGAATAAGTATGTCTTTTAGCTATGGAACGCAGCCTATTCTGCAGCTAATCGACTATTCCACAGCTATTTCCATGCTTTAACAAGTTCCAGGTGTCAGAACGAGAAAATAACTACATGGGCAGCTTGGAAATATTCATGACATGGATCGTGTCCTATTCAGCTAGCTCAGGTCGACAAGGAAGATGGTACAAGACTCCGATCAAAGGAAAAGTCAAACGTAGAGACAAAAGACAAATATGACTTTGTTTTGTACACGTTTCATAGTGATGGGATCCGAAACAACTTCCTAAACCCATGGAATCCAACAGCCATTCGTGCAACCGAATCCAACAGCCATAATCTTAGATTTATGTCTCTAGCAACCGAGGAAGAGAATTATGTGTGCTTGTCTGCTATGCATTTTTGGCTGTAGCTTATAAATACCTTTGTAGAGAACGCAGAACAAGTTCGAATTTCCTCATGTATTAAGTTCAGACTACTACTCTGTAATTTTGAAAAACTCATTCTCTATTTTTAATATGAAGACTGTGTGTTTTATGGATATCTAAAAGCGTTTCTTGGATATTGATTGAGCACTCATAACATGATCAGTTGCAGAGAGCCCCTATGCTAACTAAGGTTTCATTTCATTTTGTTTTTTCTTTTATAGTTAAACTGTAAATTCATCATTTCTTCCATAGTGTTCATAACCATTTACTAACCTTGCTTATAATGAAATCTTTATCATTTTCTTACTAATGTAGAATAGCCTCTTTCAGTACATAATAGCTTTTTCTTTACTTAATTTCTTTCTTGTTTTTATTAGTAATTCGAGGTTGAATTCAGTAGTGTAGAGTAGCTTATTTCATTTGCTGTTTCATTAGTCTTTAGGTTTTCAATTAAACTGATCAGTGCCATTATTGTTTTTGTCATTTTCTTACTATTTTATTGACTCATGGTGTAAATGAATGTTTATGAACAACCCTTATACTTGATAATTCATCTTAAACTAAGTGGTTGAATACTTCATTCATGCAATGAGTCATTTCTGCATTTTTACATTTATCTTTTCTTAGAATAATTAAGTAGAAAATTCCTCAAAATGTCATTAGGAGGAGGTTTTTCTCCCAAAATCAAGAGGCAGAGTAACTAAGCACTTCATTTAGTTTTGTTTCCATAGTAGATTAGTTGCAATTTGATTTCCAATCTTAGTATTTCATTTACTTTTGTTTCCACAATAGATAGTTGCAATTTCACTTCCAGATTTAGTATTTCATTTAGTTTTGTTCTTGTAACATATTACACAATAGTTGCAATTTCACTTTTAGTTTTCAGTATTCCATTTAGTCTTGTTTTTGTAATTCAATAGATAGTAGTTGCAATTTTACTTTTTAGTTTGTAATTATTTGGAAATAGTGATATGATTAGATATAGAAAATCTGTTTTCATTTCTTGATTAAACTTTGCTTCCAGATCTTACTTAAGCTCTTTTAGTTCTCAATTCTTTAGGTTCTTAGCAATCTTTGTAGAATTTAGATTTAAGATTTTTGTTAGATTGTAAATCATTAGGGATTAAAGGATCAAAAATCCCCAAAAAAACATAAAGCTCAAAAACAATGAAGTAAGAAGGGTCATCCAGCACATATAGTGCACTACACTTCATCAGTTTACGATACCCGGATTGATAATTTATGTAGAGAAAATTAGGACACTAAATTGACCAAACAGTAGTGACCACATCTTTTCTCAAAGATAAGCTACCATGACCCTCGCTGGTTTATTTCTATTGATGTTTATAAGCATATTTCAGTATTTTACATTAATGAAATGAAGTATTATTTCCGGTGCATCTTTGTGTTTATGGCTATCTTTGTAATTTGTTGTGTTCTTTTTTAAATCCATATCAGTGGAATCAGAGCGATATGCTTTTTCTATGTTTTTCTTTGCATGTCCCTAATGAGGTCGGGATATAAGGAGTTAGGGCTTGAACTGGTCGAACCTTTGCAAGACCAGTCTCGCAAATCCTGACGGCCTCCCATGGAAGATGAACAGAAAGATGAGGAGGCAGGAGATCCTACCAAAATCTTGGTCGAAGAAGCCCTCGAGCAACAAAGCAACGCGATGATGGAAAACTTTGCCCAAATCCTTCAGTGGCTACCTATGGGTGACACGTTAGCTTCCAACAGCTACTCTGGAAACACCACACTGTTTAAAGTACAAGTGAATTTTGAAATCCCCATATTTGACGGTTAGATAGACGCAGATGCCATCGTTAAATGGTTAAATCTACTAGAAGGTTATTTTCCTATTCATGATTTTCCTATTCGGGAAAAGAATATTTTCGCTCTTCTCAAAGCATCCCCCCATGTCAAGGACTGGTGGGAAACCTACTGCGAGTATAAGGATGAAAGTACAGGCTCACTATTTTCAGCCACACCCACTTGCGATTCATTCCGGGATGCCATCAAGGAATAGTGCTACCGCATCAGAAGCTATGAGGATCAATACATAAAGTGGACTACACTACGGCAGGGAAGGGACCAAGACGTGCCACAGTTTACCAATATTTTCCATACCCTTCACACAAAGCTGGGCATCAAGGATTCAGAGAAACATTTGGTACTCAAATACCGCAGAGGCCTACACAAATACATCCAGGAAGAAATAGAATTCCTAAACATCCCCTCATTCAGCATGGCATACTGATATGTTGTCAAGTTCGAGAAAAAGTTTAATCAAAAGAAGCGAGACTATGGATCTGTGAATTCGAAGCAAGGGAAAGGTTCTCCCAAACTGTATAAAAAAGGACAATGCTAAGGTGGGGCGTCCCATGACAACCCACAAAAGCTGCAACCAAAGAACAATTTCGTGAAGCCAAAAAAGGACACAATAAAGTGGTATTAGTTCCATAAGAGCTCCACTCACAACACAAGTGACTGTCGGGCCAAGCAGTCACTAGTGGCTAAGCTAAAGGTTTTAGAATTAGATGCATGTTCCGACTCTGAGTTAGTTTCTGACAAGGCGAATGACAAAGGGAAGCAGATTATCAATGCGAAGACCAATGCCACCATTGCAACCATGAAGATCCAGAAGGAGGAACCTAAAGATCTAGAGGAGGAGGAGCGTCTCTTGCACTCACAGATGTGGGTAAAGGGCTCCCTGCTACAGTTCATTGTCGATAGTGGGAGCCAAAAGAACCTCATTTCAGTAGAGGTCATGAAGTGGTTGGGCTTACCGACCACAACACATCCACAACCGTACACCATCGGGTCGCTTCACTAAGGAAGGGATCTTCGCGTGAGCCAACAGTGTCACCTTCCATACAACATCAAGCCTTTCATGGATCGGGTATTGTGTGACATTGCTCCCCTTGAAGTTTTTGATGTATTATTAGGACAACCATACCTGTGGAAGCGACATGTTGTGTATGAATCAAGGCCCCATGCTGTTATTATTACTTTGGGAAATAAGTTGTATAGGATACCGAAGGTAGCACTGCCTACCGCCATCTCTTTGACTACTACAAAACAATGCAGTAAGCTCACTTCCAAAACCAGGAAATTTGTTTTCCTGATGATACACCCTCAAGGAAAAAAAAAGATGGTGGCCACGACCTCTAGACAGGGCCCCTCCACACGACAACTACAGATGGCCAAGGTCGTGGAGGAGTACGAGGACCTCTTCACGTCCCCCGCAAGGGTTACTTTGCACTATTAGGTCAAGCACTCCATCGATCTGACCCCAGGTGTGTCGCTGCCCAATGAACCAATCTATTAGTGCTCCATTCTGGAGAATGAAGAAATCAAGAGTCAGATTTAGGAGCTGCAGCAGAGAGGTCACATCCGTCCAAGTTCATCGCCCTTTTGGAGCCCAATCATGTTGGTATGGAAGAACGATGGGACTTGGAGACTTTGTATTGACTATCAGATGCTAAATAAGATCATTGTCTATAATAGGTACCCAATCCCACTAATTGATTACCTCTTGGACCAATTGAAGGGGGAAAAATATTTTAGCAAGATCGATTTGAAGTGAGGATATCACCAGGTACTAATTGAACCCTCCAATGTGTGGAAGACTGCGTTTAAAGCCAAGGAGGGCCTTTTTGAATGGTTGTTTAGTCCTTTTGGATTGACGAATGCTCCTACAGACTTCATGAGGCTAATGGATGACATCTTGCAGCCATTCACCAACTCATTTGTAGTGGTATACTTGGATGACATCCTGATCTTTAGCGAAAGTTGGGAGGAGCACCTCCACCACATCCGACATGTTCTCCAAACACTGTGGCAACACAAGTTATGTGCCAATTTGGATAAATGCACTTTTGGCATGACCCAAGTTCAGTATCTAGGATACATTATCGATGAACAGGGGGTGCATGTGGATCCAGAAAAGATCTAAGTCATTCAAGATTGGCCATCTCCAATCACTCTGACAGAGCTCTGTAGCTTTCTAGGTCTTGCCAACTTTTACCGCATGTTCCTGTTGGGATTTTGTCATACCACTTGGCCCTTGAGTCAAGTCACCAAGGGAGGAGCGAAAGAAAAATTCTTTTGGTCTGAATCTCAACAGAAGGCATTTAAAGAGTTGAAAGATCACCTTTGCATGACACCAGTGCTTGCATTACCAGACTTGCAACAACCATTTGAGGTCGAGACAGATGCCTCTGACTATGCTATTGGGGTAGTCCTTACTCAACACGAGCATTTAGTGGCATATCATAGTGAGACACTTTCAGACCTAGTCTAGAAGTATCCCACTTATGACAAAGAGATGTATTCCATTGTGCAGGCCTGCTGACAATGGAAGCATTACATTTTGGCGATGGAAATGGTCATCCACAGACCACCAACCCCTACAGTTCATATAGTCCCAATGGAAATTACAGAATGATCGCCATCAGAAGTGGTCCACATACCTGCAATGGTTCCATTTGAATATCAAGTATAAGAAGGGTAGCACCAATAATGTTGCAGGTTACCTCAGTCGACCACCAATCATGGTGTTAACCACTGTGCTCAACTCTTGTGGGCACGAGACTTTTGATTGGCCACTTCCCTACAAAAGCAACCTAGAATTTGGCCGCACATACTAGACACTCTTGGAGGGTCAATATGTTCCAAATTTTCACCTCCACGATGCCTTGTTATGCCACCTGGGTCACCTTTGTGTTCCTTCAAGCGAGCGTGCCAAGATGATTTGGGAAGCACACTACAGTCGGGCTCCTGGACATTTCGGGGTGAAGAAAATGGTGGCAGTGCTGCAGAAGTATTTCTATTGGCTGAATCTTTGATAGGATGTCGGGAAGTACATCAGATCATGCACTGCCTACACCATTGACAAGTCAACCATCAAGAAGCAGGGCCTCTATACCCCACAGCCTACCCTTAGTCAAGCTTGAGAATCCATCTCCATGGATTACATGTCACACTTTCCTGCCACTAAGCATGGAAACGACTGTGCTTTTGTGGTCATCGACAAGTTCTCGAAGATGGCCATTATGGCTAACTACAAGAAGAATATCACAACAGAAGCCAATGATAAACTCTTCTCTAAACGAGTGTGGGTACACTTTGGGATCCCACAGTCTATCATCTCAGATCGGGATGGTAGGTTCTTCAATACATTTTGGTCTAGTCTCTGGTTGATGCTTGACACCAAACTCACTAAGTTCACAGCCTTCCATCCTCAAACTGATGGCCAGACAGAGGTTGTTAATAGGATGATTGTACACATTATACGCATGTTAAACTCAAAGCATCCACGCACATGGGATGAGAGCCTCTCCTATGTTCAACATAGCTACAACCGGGCTCTCCATAGCTCGACTGGCCACAACCCTTTTCAGGTGGGCTTGGGATTCCAGCCAGTATGTCCCATTGTTTTGGCCATGCCATTTGCAGCTACTCATGCATATTCAGCTCATGTCCAATCCCAAATAGATAAGGCAAAAAACTTCATTGAACAAATCCAACATATTCGCCAGCAGGTCCATGAAATTTTGGAGAAATCAAATTCCAAGTACAAGCAACGACATGATCAACATCAGGTTCCACATAAGTTTCAGGTGGGCGACAATGTCTAGTTGCATTGGCAAAAAGGAATGCCTTACTAGAGCCTATCAGAAACTCAGACCACTCTGATATGATCCTTACACCATTACCAGGGTTGTGGGATACAATGCATTTGAGCTCCGCATTCCCCCATTCCTTGGCCTGCATCCAGTGTTCAATGTGGACTGCCTTTGGCCATACTTTCCACCATTACTAGACACATCAACATTGCAGAATAGCTCACACCCATAGAGTTAAATCTAGATTGTATGGAACGAGCTACAACTGATTGGATCATGGACACACAGATCAAGCACACTCGCTAGCAGAATATCCAACTGTATCGAGTTGTCAAAGCAGGCCAACTCCTTCACCAAGGCAAGTGGCTCACCAGGGACCAAGTTCAACAGAAGTTTCCTCATCTCATGGAGGAACTCAACACAATGGGGACCATTGCTTCCTAAGGGGGGAGGAATGATCCTGGTGGATACTGGTGACCACCTGCCAAGTCCACTTGGACCTCCACCATTGTTAGTTTCAGCTTTTCAATTTCCTTAATTGTAGCACAGTTTACTATTTTTAGCAGTTTTTCGGGTCCTGAACTTCCGGAGCCGTTTTGAGGCCCTAAACGACGTTTTTTGGGAAAACTGGGAGCAATATGGGACTATGTACTGATGTTTCTCTTCCCAAAATTGTATTTCTCGGATAGATCTTTCTAACGAGATACTGTGCACGTCGAACGGAGATCGTATGCCAAAGTTACGACCCCGGGAAGTTGATGTACCAATTCACCCAAACGGGGCCCATAGTTTGGTGTTTCATCTTCTAGGGTTAGGTTTTTGGATGTTTAGGGTTTTCCATTGTTTCTCAACAATAAATAGGCCTTCGAGCCTCATTGTAAGACAATTCAGAGGAAAGTAGCCGCCACATCTCTTCTCATAGATAAGCTACCATCGCCCTAGCTAGTTTATTTCCATTGCTATTTGTAAGCATATTTCAATATTTTACATTAATGAAATGAAGTATTATTTCCATTGCATCTCTGTGTTTATGGCTACCTCTGTAATTTGTTGCGTTCCTATATAAATCCAGATCATACATCAATCTAATGGTTGGAGAAACTTATTGAGGGTATATTGATTGTTGGTGGATTAACACCAAGCTCCAGATTTCTATCTTGTAAATTTTTTTTATATTTTGTGCACTAGTATATTTAATGTTGGTTATATTTTGTTATGAAAACTAGTTTCACTGTGATTGTTGAGTTGGTAGCGTTATCGATATAAGATTCTATCTTAAACACCAAGTTCATGGAAAAACAACATGGCATGAGAGCTACTTTTAGGGACAATGAATTAGACTGTGCACAAGAAATAAAGTTAGAGGGAGCTAGATTGTCTAGATCATGGAGCAAAGGGTTGAGCTAAAGACATGGAAATTTGGCCTTGATAGACTACATGGTGAGATGGGTTTGGAGTTTTGGTGGATCAGTGGTGAGTCTGGTGCACTACAGTATGTTGTGTGGAGAGCTATATATCATGGAGTTCCACTAACTTTGCATCGATGGTTGGGACACCTTGAGGGTTTCTCTAGCATGGACAACATTAGCATGATTGAGATTGCTTCATGTGATGGACTATAGATTCATTGGATAGATTCTTCATTGCATTGTGATGTTGCATATTCGAGATTAGAGAGATTTGCATGCGTGGTGTTTGATCCAAGAGGCTGAATGCTTGTAGGGTTGATCCAGTGGAGATCGTGTATGATTAGAGGGAGTCTAGCCTCAAAGGGATAAACTCTCTAGACGTTTCATGTCTTTAGGTTCAGATGTGATGTGGCAAAGACATTGATGATATTGTTGGTTTCACACTACAGAGTATGATGTAGTGATTGATGCAAGATGGGCTAGTGTCACCATTGTTGATGATGGTTACCTCCTAGTCTTCGAAGTACCTCCCTCGCTTAGAGGGAGTGTCAATTTTTTGTAGCTTGGCAAGTACACCAACCTTGAGGGTTTGGGGTTTAGAGGTTGGAGCGCCAAAAACAAAAATTGTGCGTGAAACCCAAGCTTGTGGACTTTACACCCAAGCATGTGGGTGTGGATCCATGATGTGATTTTTATATGTGATGGATGAGGATGATAGTGCACATCAAGATGAATTCGACACATCAAAAATCATTTGATTATGAGTTGTAGTTGATGAGAAATGAGTATTTAAATGTAGTGTGCATTTCGTCAAGCTTGCCTAGTTGTTGAGAGGCTTATTGACAAGTTGGCAACCCTCTTTTTATCATTCAATGGAACACTCTTGTTGGATATAAGTAAGTGGTGCGTTTGGATTTAGTTGATACATCCAACTTAGTAGCACAAAGGCAACAAACTCAAGAAGATAGTCTCAGTTTGGGCCATAGTATAGGGCAGATTCCAGCGAAGGAGAAGCAAGCTAGTTCAGGCCTCTTTATGACTGTTTGGATGCCCATGTGACCATGTAGTAGGGATGAGTAGGAGAGAATGTTTTGTGGACTGTTTTTGGGTATGATCAGGATAAATACCACTCTATTTTGGGCCACAAATAGAAGCTACCTAAGTGAAGGAGAGATGGGGAATTAGGGTCCCCCTTGGGACTATTTTGGAGTGTGAATTATCTTGCAGAATGGTCACATAGGAGATGAGTTTTTCTAGGATTTTTTTTCATGGAAAATATTACTTGATCAAGCCTAAAAGGTGTCAGGCCTACAATTTCTAGGTCACACATCTGTAGTGGCAGTTTGGTAGGCTAAATGAGCCTAGGATAAGGTGTTGTAGGAGCCTAACAAGGCAGTTAGTTTATTAGACTTGAAGAAGGGAGGAGGATGTAGTATTTTAGGTTATTTTTAACTATAGATGGTTTCTTGTTGTTGGCTACGGGATTTTCCTAACCAATGACTAGAATTCAGTCCATGAACAATAGTTCAAAGGTATGCTATTTCTCCATTCTTGCTAGGTGTTGGGTCTAGTTTTGGACCATATTGGGATGTGTTGTTGGTCAAGTCTATTAGAAGCTAAGAGGAAGGGTTTCTTATGTGGTTTGATGCCCTAACCACTTTGGAGATGGTACAATACGATTGGTCACTCATGTTTTTCTAGACAGAAGCGTGAGAGTGGACCAAGTGTGGACAGTGAATTGGGCATTTACTTCCTATTGGAGGGAACAAGTGTGGATAGTGAATTGGCCATTTACTACCTATTGGAGGGCAGTGTAATAGTTCTGAAGTTGGAGCCTAGTCTGCACCATATTCATGTACTTATGTGGTTGTTCTTGTGGAAGATGAATATCTCAAGGGTCTGACCATCTTGGAGAAGTTTGAGTAGCCCTATACTTGTAGTGTGGAGAAGGATCTCTATAGCAAAATATGTGCAGTCCTTCTAGCCCCTGTTCATTATGGGTGATGGAAATCTTGCAATGATAGATGGAAATCCTCACTGTCGTATGTTAGCCTTCAGTGAAGAATGACGTGAAGAATATAGGGGGCTAAAGTCCCCAAGTAGCTGAGGAGCAACAATGGGAAGTTGTGTGTTGTTGACAAATGGAGTTGTAAGCAACTCAATAAGAGACTTGATGTGTTGTGCCCTTGATTGAATAAGGCACAACTAGTGAGCAGATTGGATAGATGAGGTCCAGTGGTCAAATGGACTTGGATCATTGAAAGAGGAATTGCTACAAATCGGAGGCAAATAGACTAGGAAGGTATAGGGTATGACCAAGAGGAGCTATTAGTGCATGCTACATCAGCCTCATGATCAGAGTATCTTTTTTAGGGTACATTAGTTGTCGATTGATTGACATAAAGCCCCAAAGTTGTATCTTGAATCAGTGGATTTATGAGGGTTGTTACCCCTTGTACGGGAGCCCTAGACTATTGTATTATTTAGTTGGATTAATATAAAAATGTTGGGTTAAAAAATTGTAAAAATTTCTCTATATTTTATGCACTAATATATTTATTTTTCTTTATATTCTCTTGTGCAAAGTAGTTTCGTTGTGATTTTTGGTTTGGTAGTGTTAGTGATCTAAGATTCTATCATAGACACTAGGGTAATGGAAAAGCAATAGAGATAGCCCTTAGGAAAGGTCTACCTGACCATATTTAGTTGAAACACAAAGATGTTTAGTGGGCATAAATTTTAGATTATGAGGAATTGATTTGTAAATGACAAACCTTTTTCCAAATAGGACATTTATGGAATTCATGTCAATAATAAAAAGTCACCCCAAGATGAAAAAGGGGTAGGTAAAAAGATTAAATGGATGGAATCCATCTAACCCTTACCTCTGAGAAGAATAAGTGGATGAAACTATGGAGAATAGTCCAACCCAAACAAAAGAGGATGAAAATTCCTAAATTGGCACTGATTTGCAAATGTAGAATAATATTGAACCACAAGAGATCCATGCATAAAAACAACAGGAAAAATATGTACATGCAGAATATGGGTTGGGGGGCTCAAAGAGAGAACATGTTTTAGATATCTCTAACTTAGACAAAACATTTGGACCGATGACATATAGATGAAAATTAGCTATGGTACCAATTGATCTGTGATCAGGGGTTTGGCAGAAAATGCAGAAAAAGAAATGCAAGAAAGAGAAGTTATGTGATTACTATCGCACTTCACTTCAATTTTTTTCATTTGTATCTTCTTACTCTTTTTTCTTCTGTTCATCTCTAATTTCATGAAGTGCATGTTCTAGAATGTTTTTAGCATATGCATAATGTAATTTAGTTCTTTCTTTCATGACGAATAAAATTATTAGTGTTTTTCTATGGAAAAAGATATTTTAATAGTTTTTTTTATTTTATTGCCTAGAGTTTAAATATTTAAATTATTTTTTAGTTAATTTAAATATTATTTTGTTGTTATTTTTATAGGTATATTTAACATGGAATCGGGTTTCCATAATTTTAATTTAATTATTGATAACTATTAAGTGGATGGTAGGGATTTAACCTCCATTGAATATTCTTAAAAATATACACAAATAAAGTTGAGATTTGTTTCCAAAGTAGTTATGCTACATTTTCTCTTTTAATTAAATTGATTGATTAAAAGTCATGTCATATGAACAACTTCCATATCAAGTGAGTTATTGTTTTCTAGGTATGTCGTATTGATAGGCCATATATTGGCCCATGGTATTGTAAAAAGCCTATTTACAAATTAATAATATTCATGGTAAGGTGGCGGTAAATATCCATACTTGAGGATCTTGTTCTATGATATTTTAAATGTATATATGTTTAACTTATATATTATCATTATCTTTTATAATTAAATAATAATAATATTTTTTTCAAGGGAAATCATCCTCTCTCATATCTTGAGGGTGAGAGTGAGGATCAATACAACAATATTCATAGTCACATAACCAATAAAGCAATATTTCTCCTCATCATGTCACTCACAAGGAATTGAACTATGTGTTGGAGATAATAGTCATTCTTTCCAACCACCTGATATAACCCCAGTTGACTTTTTGGTGACTAGGCTTGGGAAAACCTATTTACTGGATGGAAGAAGGATAATAAACACAAAGTGGAATGTTATCACTAGGATTGTGCAAGGCTTATTCGAGCATGGAAGGCCACTGGTATAGTTTTAATTGCCCCAGAGTACATTCCTTCGATGACCCATCCCCATGAGGTTCGAACTCGAGACTTGGTAGGGACTAAACCCCACATAGACCAACTAATATACACCTCATGGGTAATAATAATAATAAAAACAATAATAACAACAACAATAATAATAATAAGGGTGGATAAAGACTTTTGGCAATGGTGGGCAGGAGTTGTTCTAGGGTTTTCTCGACAATCGTAGTATAGTAAGTCTTAACTATTGGGATAGCCCAAACCCCTAGAAGTCAGGGTTGTGCTGGGGTTTCATCCTTTTATTTTTGGATTGGAAACTTCTTTTTCTCAGGTACCACTCCTTTCTTCATGTGATAAGTTTGGGTTCTATTTATAGAATTTCATCTAGGGTTAATTTTTCCTATTTATTCATTTTCTAAGAATCTATGATACAAATTTCAAGGGTTTTGTTGAGTTGGAATATGTGGAGTGGTTGTGGGATGGTCAATGTGGATGTTGTCAACTTTGATTCAATGAGTCCCAATAGAAGTTCCATTTTTGTTTCTTCTCGTGAAGTTGTTTATTTTGAGGGTTTCTTTCACTTTGTCTACAGTATTTACTACTTGGGGTTTGAACCTGGCTAGTGTGTTTCCATGGAACCCAACCCCGTAGTTTCCGTTAAATATTTCATCTTCTACCATTTGTTCTAGGTTCTTATTAGTGGTTTCTCAGGAGAAAAAATTATCCTCCATAGTCGACTATATGCATATGGTGTCAATTCTAGGTATCCATTCTTTGCTCCCACCTACTTCTAGGGAGGAATTTTTAGATATTTCAAGGTTGGTCTTAGGCCGTTTTACTAGAGTGAGGTTTCATCTTCTATCCTTAAGTGCAGGGGTTTCAATTTTCCTGTTTTCGTAACCTATGGGTGGATTCCTACATGTTTTGGAGCCTTTACCTATATGTTGGCAAATATACATCCGGCAAATATCCAACAATAGGCTTTGATCCACAAGTTTCAATAAGTCAAGTGGCCTCTAATGCTGAGTCCAAAATTTGGCATTGGTTTAGGGGTATTTGAGAAGAATGCTTCAAACCATAAATTAAAAGAGGAAGATGGTCATAGTCCTTATCAAAATAATAAAAAGAATCTTCATGTTCTAAAATGTTAAAATACCTCTGCAACATACAATTTGTGTTTGGTGGACGATGCGTAGATGTTGGACATGGAAAAATTGGCAGAGAAATCTTTGTTTGAAAGGGATAGAGGCCAAAAATTTTTCTTAGTGACCATCTTGTCATGGAGGAATTAGCATTTATACCTTACAGCATCAAAATTCCCCTATGTATTCATTCTTACAAAAGGATGGCTCTGTCTCTCATTCAAGTCTAAGTAAGATGTAGCAAACATTTTGGAGGTTTGGGCCATTGATTCAACTCCTATCATTTTTAAATTATGGACTCCTCCATTTGATGCACGAAAGGAATGTATGGAAAAAATCCCTATCTAGGTTTAATTTCTTAGTTTACCATCTAATGTATGGAATCCTAATTTTTTTGTTAATTTGGGTAATAGTCTAAGTCGTTTATTCGATGTGAACAAGTCTTTTAGGAAGATGCCAGACAAATCGAGGGTGGGGGTTTTGCTATGCCTTGACCTTCAAAAGAAGCTTGATGTAACAATGGATATTTTGAAAATTTCTACGCTATTTCAGGATTTAGACTGTGAAGGCCTTTCTTTTTTATGCAAAAAGGTGTCATAAATATGCTCACATGGTTAACAATTATAGCCTTCCCTTCAAGGCCCCTTCAAATGTCAACAATGCCTCCAAAAGAAAATATATTGGAGGGGAGGCTTTAGGGGCTTGTATTGAGGATATAGTGGTGTATAGTGTGTGGGAGGTAGATATGGTATTCTTTATTTTAGATCTACCAAGCTCAATGCTAGTCTCATAAATGATGCCTTTGTTAGATCAGGTCTCTCCTTTTTCTCTAGTGGTGTGGAATGATCAGTCTATTGAGGACACATTAGCTCCTAGTAATTCGGTTACCCTCTATTATGTTGATTTAATTTCTGGTACACGTTATGGAACTTTAGATTATGGGCTACCTGTTTGTTCAAGTGTGAGTGTTGGGAACCTTTCCTTATTGTCTACTTTTCCTTCCCTTATAAATTCTCCATGTATTATGTCATTTGGGATCTTGGGATATTCTTCCCCAAAGGGATCTATATTTTCAGGTAGTTCTAGATATTTGAGCGAAGATGAGATTCTCTAAAATCTATGGTCTTGGCTTGTGATTATAGTTATTGGGGGTTCTACTAGAGGGTTAGGTCATCTCCTGATGTTTCTGCTTTATAGAAAATGTAGGGGGAGAAAATCCAATATTTCTTTAGCTAAATCCAAGACCCATGAGGAACTAGTTGCAAGAATATTTTTTTTTATCAATGGAGGGTTGGAGCTTTGAAAGCCCTTAAGTAGGTTCCTCAATGAAAATATTATCCTTATTCTATCGAGGGTTGGCTAGTAATCACAAAACAATGGAATTTGACAGATTAGTTATAATTGAACATCATGAGGTTCTCTTTTTGTGAGAAACTCTTGGGGAGGGAAATAGTATAGAATTCTTAGAATCTTCATCTACATATTGGAAATTTATTTCTCTTGATGTCTGAGGTATATCTAGGGGTTTGGATTTAGGTTTTCATGCTTGTAAGATTAAGATCATAATTTCTAGAAATTTTTTTTGCTTTGGGCCTTGTGGGTTTTCTATGGAGTAGGAACAAACTACTAATTTTATTAATATATATATGGGCATATTGAAGATAGGGTCCCTTTTTGGAATACTTTCTTTAAGAAATCTATATTGAGCTCTCAGAATTTAATAATTGGTGGTGAGCTAAATTTTGTATGGGAGTTGTTGAATCGTAGGCCCTCATGCTAATGTTGATCCTCTTTCAGAATTTTTTTCACAAAAAAATTCCTCTAGTCATCTAATTTATATTTCCCTGATGTATTTCAAACCTACTTGCAGAAACCAAAGAGCTAGGGAGGGACATATGGCAAAAAGACTTGAACAATTTCTTATGTTTGAATCTATGATGCCTGCTTCCCTCTTCTTCGCCACTAAGTTGGATTTGCAAGGATTTCAGAGCATTCCTCTATTCTTTCGAAGCTAAAAGGGCATTCAAAAAATCCTACATTTCCTTTTAAAATCAATTTAAATTGGTTAAAAGAATGGGACTTTAATGTATTAGTCAGGGATAATTGGCGGCCTTATGATAGAAGTATTGGTAGGTTAGCGGTTAGTCAATTTGAGACAACTATTAAACATATAAAGTTTTTTGTTAAAGAATGGGAATTTGAAAAAATAATAAAAGTGGAGGATTTGGTTGAATTTGATCAAAATATTGAATTTTTCTCTGGCTCTTATGCTAAAGAATTTTTGTCCAAGGAATATAGAGAGGAAATTATTATGCTCAAAGCTATAAGAAAAGAGATCTTTGCAAATAAAGAAGCTACATGGTGTCATAAAAGCAAGGCTTTGTGGTTAGATAGTGGGAACAAGTACATCGCATTTTTTCATGCCTATGTTAAAGGAAAAATGTTAGTTAACACTATCGAGAGTATGGTTGATGATGAGGGTTGTGAGGTTTCGAACTTCTAAGTCCTAGAATCCATTGGAAAGGATCACTTCCAAAAACACTTGAAGTAACCATTGGAGTTCAATATTGATGAGATTATTAGAGTGGATCATTTTTTCCCTATATTTATGGAGGATGAACATAATAGAGACTTAATGGAGGAAGTTCCTAAAGAATAGTTATAGGTATCCCTTTCTAGTTTTCAAAAAGATAAGAGGCTAGGGACTAATGGACGGGTTTTGGAATTATTCTTTACTTTATTTGACCCTATTGGGAAAGACTTCTTATGGGTTATAAATGAGTCTTGCAGTGAGGGAATAGTTATCATAGGTTTCAATTTGATTTTGATTTACCTTATGCCTAAGGTTCATAATCCACCTTATTTTTGAGGACTTTTAACCAATCTCCCTTTGCAATTGTGTGTATAAGGTCATCTCTAAGGTGATTGCCAAAAGAATCAAGATAGTCCTTTCAAAGGAAATTTCTTAAGAGCAATTTGGGTTTCTTGATGAGATATAAATTCATGTGGCCATTGAGGTCTCTTGGGAAGGTTTCCATAGCATAAAAATTATGAAGCTCGACGGTGTAGTTTTTAGAATAAACCTTTCAAAGGTTTATGATTGAGTTAATACGTTGTGTTTCATCTATTTCTTTCATTTTTCTTATTAATGGATCATCTTCATGATTTTTTCATGCTTAGTGTGGATTGTGACAAGGATTTCCTTTTTCACCCCTCCTTCTTTTTCTTATTAAAGAAGGATTTAGTCTCATGAGAAAAGAGGCCAAAAACAGAAAGGAATTTAAAGGAGTGGTACTTACATAAGATTTTAAAATTAACCCTTTGTTATTTTTGAATGATATTCTTATATTCTACAAGGGAGTAGTAATATATTTGAAACAAAATTTTGAGTTTCTAGCTTTGTTTAACATAACAACAGGTGTGGTGATAAATGAAACAAAATATTCCATTGTTGTCCATAACTTGGAAGAGTGAGACATAAGATATATCTGAACTATCTTTCTGTTTGTGATATCTAATGTAGAACTAGGCCTTAAATAACCAGGTTTACACCTAAAACAAAACTACTATAAAAAAATAAGATTGGTTGTAGTTGCTATCCAAGCTAAAAAAAAGACTCTCTTGTTGAAGTTCCAGGTGGATTTCTAGTGTTGGCAGGCAGGGATTGCTCAAATATTTCCGTGAAGAAATACCAAATCGACTATATTCTCTAGCTTACATTCCAAAGGGTGTTCTAGAGAAAGCTAGACTGATTTACTTTAAGTTTTTATGGAAAGGCTCTCAGGATCAGCTTGTCCTTTTTTCGGTTAGGTGAATTGGTTTGATTGTTCCAAAGTTGATGGGTGGGTGGGGATGTAAAAATAATTTTATGTCATCCAAAGAACTTGCTACCAAGTGTGGGTGGTGAGTGCTTTCCATGCTTAGTCTCTGAACAAAGGTGATAATACAGAAGTATATAGATCCATATTCCTTAGAATATTGAGTGAGACTTTTGGACTGGCCAAGGCAGAAAATTTCGATGGCTTTGAGGGCTATACTAAATTTTTTTGAGTTGGTGGTTTCGAGCCTGGTGCAGAAGTTTGGGAATGGGTGTAGGCTTCGATTTGGGTATAATCCTTGGCCTGGAAGTGGGGATAGTCATAGACTTTCGCAGGCTATTATTGATATTTTCTGAGACCAAGGCTTCTCCCATTTTTCTCATATATAAATTCCAACTTGAACGTCTATTTGGAAACAAGGTTGGACGAATGTGTCTAATTTAAAACTTCCAGGTATTTACGGAGATATGTGGTCAAGGTTTCTTAATGCTATGCGTTTTATAGATATTAGGTTAAATGAAATTGATGATGATATTGTATGGGTTCTTGATCAACATGGTTGTTGTATTTCTAAGTTGAGTTACTTTCACCTTAATGTTGGCATCCATAATCTGGAGGTTTCCTGGTGGTGGCAGGTTATCTAGATGTCCAAATTTCCATCAAAATATTGATTGTTGGTTTGGTGCATCATGGAATGAAAAGTCCCCACTTGGGGAATTATGTAGAATAGACATAAAATAGGGCCATGATGTTGTGTGATTTGCAATGGTAGTGAGGAATCCATCGATCACTATTTTTTTCACTACCATTTCACTAAACAAGTATGGGGTACATGTTTTTATTTGTTTGGTAAAAATTTCAAATCAAAAGGTATATTTTTTGAAGAGATATAGATAATATGGACTAATAATAGGGACATGAAATCCTTTATGGCTCCCCCCACCTCATTCTTTGCTAGGGTACATGGATAGCAAGGAACAAGAAAAAAAATTAGAACTCTTTATCCAATCCATAAAAGATTATACTGATGGGCTTATATATTCTACCAATAATAGGGGATATCCTCAGTGTATATCCCCAACCAGACCCTGCACCTTTTGGAATAAGAGTCCCATCTCGTACATTGGCCGAATTGTCATTTTTATTGTCTTATGATATGCTTTGGAACAAATCAACAACACATGAGAAAAGCACTATCATTTTTTACAAATACAAGTAAATATAACTTTGTGAAATACTTGAAAATAATGTGCATAAAACACTACTACAAACAAGATGAATAACATGAACCTTCACTAGAAGAATAATAGCATTAGTCTAATAAAGATACATGTAAATAAAATAATAATTAATTGATTGAAAAATAGTTTACAACCAACAACGATCATTAAAGCATAAAATGGCATACAATTTCAAATAAAATTTGTGTTATAGATAACAAGTAGTTCATTTTATTTGACACAGATAAATGCAAACACATATCATTAACCATTACAAAAATAATCTTACAATTCCTTATGATATATGTGTGAAATGATTTCCGAGTTTGAAGAGATTTTGAGGATTAAGTACAAGTTTTGAGATGAAAAATTAGAAGAAGGAATCACTCGATCCAATAATGGAACATGAAAGCTACTATTTGCTTCTCAAAAGAATAACAATCTCTGTACAATATGCTTACAAGAGAAACCAAAGAATAAAGTCAATTTTCTTTAGCCATGAGGATCTACTAGGAAATGAGGTTACCTTTCAGCTCCCATATGACTCTTGAACTTCCCTATGATTTTTCAACCTCTATATGACCTTTGACTTCTATTTGTATTTTTATTTTCATATCACTTTTCCAATAAAAAGGTTATCATTTAAAAGATTATAACCAAAATTATGAAAAATAAAATATGTTCATGTCAAAATTTACATAATATATAGCTTTGGCACTTCGATATGGAGCTCTCTAATAATATACTCATACCATTCTTTGCAATTAGTAGATATGTGCTTCACCTTTTATGATAGTTCTTTGTCAAATCTTATTCTGCACTCTAAAGCACCTGGCAATACCTTATTTGAGTCCACTTGTAATTTTATCCAAGGCACTGTCAATTTGGTATGCAACTTGACACGTCGTACAACATATTGAAGAATTGGTTATTTGGTCACTTCTAAGTCTTCTTGAATAGAATCATGTTTAATGACATATAAGGATTCACTTAGTTCCCACTTTATTTCTTATCTTTGCTTCACTTCTTCAGGTATAATGAAAAAAGGTATCTTATGTACTCGAACCA
The DNA here is from genome assembly GCA_031772625.1 of Pinus tabuliformis. Taxonomy (NCBI): domain Eukaryota; kingdom Viridiplantae; phylum Streptophyta; class Pinopsida; order Pinales; family Pinaceae; genus Pinus; species Pinus tabuliformis. Next base: position 174,450,263 of record CM062804.1, on the reverse strand, counting down.
AGGCCTCTAATACTATATGAAACTTGAGATAGGATGATATTGTATTACTTATGTTGTTGCCCAATTTTTAATGTGCTTGCACAAGAATTTTCACTTTCAATCTATCTATCTCAGCTTCCACCCTACCCCTATTAGGAAAGTATGTTGATGCATTATGGTTACATTTAGTGTTGAAATTTGGAATGAAATATTTATTCATGTGAGTAAGTCTGAGAATCTTCCACTCTTCTTACAATTCCTTTTGTATTTCAAATAGAGGTGCCACGATTTTATGCAATTTATCATTCCTTCATATACTTTCTTCATAATGTCTTCTAATTCCTTTAGCTCTACATGAGTTACAGATTTGAGACCTTCTTTGCTAGAGCTTGTAGTAGACACACTTTGATTCTATATAAGGAGTCCTTTTCTTTTTTGTCATATATAAGCTAGTTCTTTCTTCAACCTTTTGAATTTGAGAGATATATAATAAATATTATTCTTCGTAGCTACTGCTAAGGCCATAGCTACAAAATCCATTGATTTTGGTTTGGTTATTGTGTTTGGAATGATATCTCCTTCCAAAATGATGGAGATAGGATGGTCTGGCTCATTATAAAAGCATTTCCTCCCCTCTTGAATGACATTATGCTTGAATTGGTCAAAGGTAAAGTCGAATATTTCCAATATCCTTTCTTCTCATGGTATCGTGATACCCATCTTATCGAGTGGGAGATGTCCCCCTATGAGAGGAGTTGGAGGTTGAATGTTCAACATAGCCATAACTGGTTCCATTTCCACATTATTTGATGTAATTTCCTCATCTTCTTTCTTATTTACTATCTCTTTTGCAATTAACTCTTCCTCTAGTTTGTTTGACATATCTTCCTCTTCTCATTTCTTTGCTCTTCTTCTACTAGTTGTGCTATTTTCTACTTGCTCTTCTTGCTTCTCTTTTAAGGCTTCTTCATCTTTCTTCTTTTTGAGTGCTTCTTTCCTCTTTCTCACTACCTCTTGTTTTTGTTTGCCTGTGTCTCTCTTTTCCTCACTTCTTCTTATTCCTTATGTTGTGCACCTTCTTACTCTTTTTTCTTCTTTTACTACTTTCTTAGCATCTCTATCAACTTTTAGCTTCTTATTCCTTTCCCTTGTGGATTCTTTCTCTTTATTTTTCTATGGTGCTTTAGTACAAAAATAACATCTGATATAAGGTTGAAATCAAGAATTTTGTCAGCTTAGAATATACAATTATGTAGCTTGTTTCCTAGAGTACTTTGTAATATATGTGTACTGGTAGGGTATCTTTGGAAACATCCCATTTCCATTCCATTCCTGAAAATTCATTCTTTGTGCATACTCAATCCAATAAATAAGAGGACATATAAAATTTTGGTTTCTCACCTTCTGATATTTTCTTTTCTCATAGAACACAATTTTGCAATGAAGTGGCTATAAGGTTAGACCAATTGAAGATAGTCCCTTCGGTGGCACATGGCAATACCATGTAATTCCATTTCTCTTAAAATAATTCAATGTCCTATCTCTCATACATTCGACAAAACTTAACATTGGGAACTAATATACCTTCCTCAACATTTGGATCTTATATATACCATCGGTACCGTGATGGAATTTACTAGGTTGTTTCCATCAAGACTTGGCGATCTCCTTTGTACACTTATTGAAATCGGCATACCTTCTAGAATTTATGTGTTCTTGTGACTTGGGAAACTTGTAATGCATGTGAAGGCAATGCATTTAATATGAAGACAAGAGTACACCTTTTGAGCTTTGAACTATCATTTTCTAATGGTAAATGTGTTTTAGAATCCATTTCATGGTCTCAGCACAAGGAAACATGAGATAATGGGCACCAACTTTATGAAATATGGAATTCCTGATGTTAATATAAACATCTCTATATTCGTCATTGTACGGGATTTCTTTCCTAATAATTTTTTTGAAAATTCTAGGACATGATACAAATATTTACCTGTCAATGTAGAAAGTTGTGTCCTTAAAATTAGGATTGTTTATGACTCCTTTAATGCCACTTTATATTTTTTCCTTTACTTTCCCTTTTCTTTTCATTAGAGACATGATATCTTTGGATGAAGATACACTAATGTATGGAATATATATGATTCCTAAAAATTTAAATTCATTCATTGCAGAGAGACATAATTAGTCCAAAAAATATATATTTTATCTCAAATTTTGTTTGTATATTTTAACTATAAAAACATAGTGTGCTAGGTGCAATTGCATTAGATAGAGACAAGAGTTAGATCTTGGGTCAGTCAGGATTGACAGTTCTATGAGGATTTGCAATAGGAGATTGATATGCACTATCATGTTAGCTGAAGGATAGGAGCATGTACGAATCACAATCGAGATTCATATATACGAAGGGATCTAGGCTCTATTATTGTCATGTGCAAGCGTGATAGAGGATGATAAATACTAGTGTCTTTAGCACAAATGGATTGGCAAGAGGCGAGGGTTCCAAGCCTATGCTTCTATCATGTGCACATATGACAAAAAAAGGAGTGGTTAAATGTTGACAAACTCACACCTTCTAATGACAAGGTTATAATGTTATGAATTTAATATTGCACCAATGTGCTTCAAAGAGGTCAAGTAAGTGTATCAAGAATATTCAGAGTTAATAGTGATAGTCATGAAATGATGAAGATTTTGATATACACCAATGTAATAAGGTCAATACTTAGGAAGAATTTGATAAAGGGGAATCATGGTCTAGAGTTGTAGGTTAATGGAAAATCCAACAAATGGCTATGTATGGTAAGGGTCTATATCTAGATTGTGCTAATATAGAATTTAAAAATAGAATCCCCTTTATATATATATGCATCAACCATTTACAAGAATACCAAGGGTTGCAGAAGACCAAAAGACATATAATGAAAAAATTGTAGAAATCAAGCGACACATTCATATCACAAATTTTAAGCGTGAGAGGGATGAAAACTACCTACTCTTGACATGCAGGTGCAATCATGGTGCACAAGGATAGGAGGAGAGATCTATGGATAAAAAGTGTGTGGTTCTCTTAAATGGGGAAAAGAGTGATGAAATGAGTTTAGGGGGTCAAATTCTTTATATATTTTCCTCCACATGTGTGACATTGTCACACTTTAGAATGCAATTCGGTGCAAGGGAATGTGATAATCCTCAAAGGTAGGACAAGAACTAAAAAATGTGATTCCTCTAGAAACTTAAACTGCGTTATGGTTAAATACTTTGATTTTGATTTGCTCAGTCATGACCCAACCTGAATTATGACAAGTATAAACACTTGGAAAAATTTAGAGATTGATCCCTTGAGAGATTGATGGGGCTCTAAAACTTTTAAGAAGTTGAAAATTTTGGTGGGTTTTCGTAGAAGCTATAACACTTGGCGATTGATAATGGAATTGAAGATGGTTGTCACACTAAAAGTTTCGACAACATCAAAAAATCATCCAATGGGAATCATCAAATTTTCTAGTGGGAAAGCGATTGGCAATATGAACTTCATCAAGAAATTTCCTATGAACAAGCGATTGGGATGTTTATTGAGAGCATTTGTGGACATTATTTTGTTCACTTTGATGGTCATTGGACCAAGAAAAGTATAGATGGATGATTTTTCATTGCAGCTTGGCATTTGATGGAGCTATCAAGCAATTTTCAGGAATGTATCAGACTTGCAACACATTCATGTTTCTTGGTTTGCTCCCTTCATATCGAAGTTTTTTTGAGATACAGTTTTGGCAGTTTTTTAAGAAATTTGTCATTGACGATCAACTTAGCAGTTTCAGCATGAAGACTTGGAGATGGTACCAAGTTCCTACATTGGAATTATGACTGGGGGGGAATGTTAGGCTCACTCTCACATAAAAATAATAAATAAGTCCAAAATATTAAAAATAACTAAAATTGTAAATTTTGGATTAATTTCTATTTTTACTTCACATATAAAACACATAAATTGGATCCAATTAAGATATCACCATTTATCATACTCTTCCATGGAAACTACCATGGATTCAGGACTCTCTCTCTTATACCAAATTAAAGAAATTAAAAAATAATGAAAAACTCAATCATGAGAAAGAGACACCAAAGAGATGGCAAAAAAGGCCTGAAGCTTTAATTTATATTGTCTCGTACACTCTACAAAATAATGAGAATGATACAATATTAATACATCGCGAGTATGTCTCAAGATAATGTCTCTATCTTGGACGCTCAATCAATTTGGTTGAGTAAATATCTCAATCATACATTAATATAGGAGCCTGACTAGTTGGAGAGAATATCTCAACCAACTAGGCCTAAAGAAACTCCCAAGTTTGAGAAACAGTTACACTCTAGAATAGATAAGTAGGAATTAATCCAAGATTTATAATTTTAATTATTTTAAATATTTTGGAGTTATTGATTATTTTTATGTGATACTAAGGCTAACATTTTGTCCATCAATCATAAGTTCAAAGTAAGAACTTGGTACTATCTCCAAGTCTTCATGATGAAACTGTTGAGCTGATCCTCAATGAAAAAATCGCCGAAAAACTGCTAGAAATAGATGCAGAAAAAACTCCAATATGAAGAGAACAAACCAAGAAACATGAATTAGCTACAAGTTTGATACATCCCTGAAGAATTCTTGAACTCCATCAAATGCCAAGCTGCAATGCAAAATGATCCATCTGTCCTTTTCTTGGATCAATGACCTCAACTTCTCCCTTTAGTCCTTACTAATGATATAAGTCTAGTCCTCTTGAAGTATTGGATCATCCTATGAATTACCCTAGTTTTTCTTTTTAACCTCATTTATAGATTTGGTCCCTTCGATTTCTTTCTTTAGTTAGACACATTTCACCAAAAACGAGTAACATTGTAATTATTTTGATAAGCGTCAAGGATAGTATGTATTTGTGACTTTAGAATTTTCAAAATTTTGATGTGAATCTCTAGTGTTGGTTCACTACCAATGACTATCCATAGCCCTGATGGTGTCACTCAATAAATCAAAAGAATTTGTTCACTAGAAACGAGCATTTGTAGATTGGACGAAGTTACTTACATCACCTCCATGGACAAGAAGTATTTCTCACTCCTTTATCATTTAATTAATTTTATTTTATGCATATTGGCATTATTTATTCGACATTCATTACACCACAGTGGAAGAGGCATCATGACTTATTTTATGGGCATGAGATGTTATTTCTTGTTTTAAAAGGATTTAAATATTTTCTGAAATAGATTTTCTTGCATATATATTTCTCCTTCCCTTATCTACTCGGTCGGGTTGTCGCATTCAAAACACTATTTGATTTAAATACTATTTTGACAAACAAAGACCCTACAATAGATATGGGATAATGGAACCACCTCCTCCCACACTTACCCAAGCTCACCAATCCAAAAGGGTAAATATGTGACAAACAATTACTATGGGGTGAATAAACCTCCTAGTTATAATTAAGGAAGTGGAATCGATAGACTAAAAACTTACTGATCTTTGTGAGGAGCTGCAGGACTCTTTGGAGCCAAACAAACACTCCAAGTACCAAAACCCTGGGCTATCTTGCATTTTCATTGGCCTAGACTCCCATTTCCTTGCATAACAAGGAAATCTAGTGCCTGTAACCCTCCAATCACATGGATAATCCTACCTACTATCAACTACAATCTAAATTACCTAATTCTCTTTAAGCGACCTCAATATCTAAGCCACTTTATCAGGGCTAAGATGCAAACCTCTACCCAGAACTAGATGAAACTTTCCATAATGATGAATGACAATAGTACAAAGCCATTGATACAAAGTTTATTACATAACTTGACCTAACAAGGCCTAACCATAATAGGAATTTTGTCAAATACATAATGAACATGTAGTCTATGTGTCATAATTACATATATGAACATAGGGATCTCATACTTATTTGAAAATCATCAAGAAGGTTTGATTCCCTCTCAGAATAGCTACATTATCATATATTAGGTCATACATTCATCAGCCATTCATTTACCAATAAAAACATGGTGAGAGCCATAACTAAAGTCTGTCATAAAACCATTCTTACAACTAGCATATGACCAGAATAATAATAATGATAGAAAAATCATCAAATCCACATAATAAAAAGTATAAATATTGATGAAATATGAGAGGAAAATAGATCTTATTAACATATGAACAATCAACCAAGTTAGGGACTTCCACATACCACTTCACCAAAGATAGGGTTGAACAAAATCTCTCTTTCAGCCAATCGACCCTCTGCCATATTCCAAGCATGAATGTAGGATCTCATTGAATAAACCAAACAAAACCAAATCAAGTTTTATAAAGGGAAATCCACATCAAACCTCAACTAGTGATTCCATCTCACGATCGGGCATCGCCAACCATCACTAGATCAGTCTCTACCCAAGTTGTCTAGGGCTCCAAAGTGTTTGTTCCAACCTGGCTCCAGGACTAGTAACTCAGCCAACAACTATCGTATGTCTCCTGAGTGTTTTTCCAACCAAGGCTCCAGAACTAGTAACTCAACCAACCAAGGGCTCTAGAGTGTTCGTCCAACTAAGGCTTCGAGGACTACTAACTTAACCTAATTTGTTCCAGGGCTTCCACAACATTTGTCCAACTAGGGCTCCAGAAACTAACAAATCAACCCACACCCATAAGGAAAATGAGAAACAATCAAGAAAAATCAAGTTGGAAACCAAAAACACCATGGATATCCATGAAATGGAAAGGTTAGGTAAAGCACTATCAATCTAGGAAATCCTCCATGGAAATTACACATCATAACCAAGAAACCACATGCATATTCCATACATGCTAAAACTAGAAAGGAAATCATACATACAACTTAATATCTACAAAGAAAAACCATTGTATTTACTGATCCCATTTTCCCCTTGTACTTTCTTGCTCTTCCTTTTCCTTCTTTCTCCAGATCTATGTATGCGGAAAATCCTCCAAGAGTTCTCCAAGAAAACTCTAAGTGTGGAAGAGTATGAGAGAGAGAGAATAGAATAGAGCTCGAAGCTAAAAGTGAAAAAAGGTTGCGAAATGATCCTCAAAAGAATTTTTGTTATCGAGGCCTCTACTTTCTTCATTTTCCTCTATTTTCTTTCAATTTTCCTCCTCATGCAATTTGGTTAACTTTCACATTCCTTTTCTCCTAATTTGCATTATTTTCATAAATAAAATGCCAATTAATGCCACTTTTCCTTTGCCATTTCCTTTCCAAATTTCCATACCATTAATTAATCACAAATGATCCACATCACTATGTTTTTTCCCAACTTTCATCTTTGGAATACATGTCCCATGACCTTGGATATTATTTTTCATCTATTAACTTTATTACATGGATTTTTAATCGGGGTTGTTATAGAACCCTCCCCCTTGAGGGAACACCATCCTTGGTGTTTAATGAAACTTATGAAACAAGAAACAAATGTTTCCAATGAATATTTATAACACAAATCGATGCCTCGTTTACATCATATCCATTTACTGAAAACATAACCAACATATCATGAACATCATACTACTTATTGGAGCTTTATAACACAATTGGATGTAGTATTTACATACATATGCATGTATAGACATAACCAAAAAACAATACCAAATAATATACCAAAATACATCCACTCAACCAGAGAAGAGAGTAGGATACATAGCCTACATCTAATCTGTCGTCTCCCTTGTAGCTTCATTGGGCCCAAAGTGCTTCCATTGTACTTTAACTTGCTTAATTGCTTGATTCTAGATCATAAGCATCTTTTGTTGCCAAATGAATTAAGGTTCTTTCTAGAATTCTCCCTCTAGCTCCACTTGAAATATAGACCAGTCAATCACATGATCAACATGTTTCACATACTTCTTAAGCAATGACACATGGAAAACATCATTAACTTTCACTGTCGGAGGAAGTGCAAGTCAGTAGGCTACTCGTCCAATCCTCTCAAGAATCTTTAAATGTCGTAAATACAAAGGTTCCAACTTGGAACATGATCCAATCCTCAAATATCTTTTCTTGGGCTGGTTGTGCAAGTACATGTATTCCCTAACCTGAACCTCCTTAAACACCCATTGTTGATCTGCGTAGCTCTTCCTCCTATCCTATGTTACCTTTAGATTTTTCTTGATTACCTGCATTTCATGCTCCATCTTCACCAACATGTTTGGTTTAATCAATACCTCATTCAATGGATCACTCTAACTAATAGGAGCATTAAAACTCCACCCATAAAGTGCCTCAAGCTGACTCAACTACAAATATTCCTCATAAAAGTTGTTATACACAAACCCCACTACTAGAATATACTCTTCCCATTTTCACTGTTGATGCATAACATATATTCTCAACATGTCCTCCAAAATGTTGTTGACCATATTTGTTTATCCATCTACATGTGGATGATAAGATATACTAGAGAAAAATTATATAGTCAAACATGCAAATAACTCCTTCCAAAACCTAGAAGTGAAATTGGCATCTCTATCTGACACAATATTCTTCAAAACACCATGGAACCTCACTATATCTCTGATCAAGACCTGTGCTACCTCACTAGCTAAATTCATCGAATTCACTGGAATGAAGTTAGCTACCTTTGTCAACTTGTCAATGACAACCACGATAGAATCATGTTGTCTAGATGTAAGGTATTCCATGCAAATGACCCCCCATTTCCACTCTGGAATCCAAATCGGCTATAATAACCCACATGGGTTCCTACACTCTATTTTACATGTTGAATATCCAAGCATATCACAACAAACTATGCCAAATATTTCTTCATACTCAACTAATGGTAGAATTTTCAAACCACTATTAATGTATTTTGATACCTCGGGTGACCTAAATAAATTTGAGTGTGACATTCCCCCAAGATAAGCTTCTTGATCTCACTGTGGTTTGAAACATATATCTTTTCCCTAAATAAGACCAAACCATTTTCCATGAGATGATAGTCCACATCCTATTCACCTATGCACTACTACTATAACCAGTGGTTAAGTTGCTACTACTTGTCATCGTGTTGTACTTCCTACAAGATATGATCCTATAAATTTGTCCCATATGAACTCATAACCACTATGTGATTTACCTATACTCTTCTACTAAGAAAATTTGCAACCCTATTGTCTTTTCCTTTAATTTACTTGATCTCAAAGTCAAACTAACTAATTGTAGCCTACCATCTAGCTTACATAGGATTCAAATTCAGTTTTCAAATAAATATCTCAATCCACTGCGATCAATCACCAACAAAAACGTCTTACTAAGAAGTTATTGTCTCCACATATTCAAAGCATGGATGATCACTACCAACTCAAGATCATGCATCACATAATTTTTCTCGTGCTCATTCATTTTTATTGATTTGTATCATATCGCTTGTACCTCCAAGATAAGGACTCCACCAACTCCTCTTTAGAAAACATCTGTACACACCACAAATTCTTTATCTAGATCTGCAATCATTAGAACTGGATCATTTGTAAGGAACTTCTAGAGCTTCTCAAAACTCGTTGTACACTCCTATTTCCATTTGAATTTATTTCCTTTCCTTTGCAATGATGTAATAGGATAGGAAATCTATGAGAAGTTCCTGATGAACCTCCTATAATAATATGTGAACCCCATGAAGGATATAACCTCATCCATATTTATAGGAGTTTCCCTTTACATAATAACTCTTATCTTTTCTGGATCTACTGCTATACCTTTCTTGGAAAAAACATTCCCCATGTAATGTAACTTTGTTTGAAACAAACTTCATTTAATAAGCTTGGCATACAATTGATGCTCTCTTAGCAATTTCAATATTTTTGCTAATTGTTTTGCATGCTCTTGT